>LN901921.1:0-254250 GCA_000469725.3 Echinococcus multilocularis | reverse complement strand
ATTCTGAGCGAAACCTCTCACAGCAAGAATGCAAGGACCTTGCACTCGGGATAGCCTAGGCCGCTGGATGGATCTGTCAGTGGTGAGTCGGTCACCGGCTACCGGTACTGTGCACACGCTCCGTGTCCACGCTTGCTCATTTCTACACGTCAGTAATAGGGCCGCCTTCATTCACGAACCGACGCAGAGCTGGGGGCAGTCGATAGGCAGAAGAAGGCACGTGGATTTGTTCCAATGTCACGGCATGGGGAGAAATGAATAGAAGAGGAATGCGGGTGTACGAAGACGTGTCAAGTTATGGAGGAAAATGACTCGATCAGAAAAATTTGACAAAGAAGAGCGCATTCGCAAACGGTAGTGAGCGTAAAGTGAATACATTGGCGGAGCACTCTCTGCTGGCGCAGCAGATAGCAGAACCGTAGACATAGTGGTAATTGCGTGGTCGTCGACTTTAGATGCATGCCATCAAACTACTTGATGTGCATCTTTTGGCAATTTTACATTTTTAATTGCCAGTTTGTGACGAAGAGGGCTACCCGTTCGCAAGTACATTATTGTACTGAATGACATCTGCACCAGTTGTTTCCTTGGTTTTGATCAATTGTTAGCGTTAGGACACGTGTTGACCGTGTCACAAGAGAACACGTGTCCTAGGCGGAAGGACGCACTGAAAAATGATGACGGCTGACGCAAAACGTGCCAGCCCTGTTACGATATTTACGCAGGTCTATTGGTTATAGAAGAGAGTAGATATCGCCTGCTTCCCGATGACGTAGCGTTTTTCCACCTACAAAGTACGAATAAGCCTCTTTCAGACCTGGTGTTTTCAACCCGATTTGTTCTTGCTTGAATGCGATGAAGAGTTTAAATGTTATGTGGGGTTTTTGGGACCTTCATGGCATAGGAGAGAGGCCTAATCAAACAGAGCTACCTTACCTTTGCTAACTAGAAATTAAATTTTCACCGATTGCTGCGAACCCGAACAAAACTTTGGTCCCATGTTGACCTAAACAATCCTGCTATTAATAAAATTGCCATAATGATTTAATGTTGTCTTCGCAAATAACTGTAGGTCATTTTAACTCGCTTAAAGCTGTAGGGCAAGAAATTCTCAGGTGCAAATATTCTAGTTCTTAATATTCGGCTGGATCAGCACCATGACAAGTGGATGTGACGATGAGTTCACTTGCCCCATCTCTAAGGTAATCAAGAAAGCCCCTGTGATTTCAATCGGCTGGAAGTAGTAGGAACTTGAGCATTGCATCCCATTGGCCTTTCAATGCCTGGTCTGCACTTCTGTCGCCCCTTGAGGCCCTGATATTAAGAAATCGCATTTAAGTCTCGTGGCTGCAGGTCAAGCTTTTCGCTGACCTTAGCCGATGTTGGCTACGTAATTGAACGGTAGTCAGTACCCCTGTAGCCCAGCCCAAGTGCTGACCATCTTGTTGATCAGGCAAGCCCTAGCAGTTGGACAATTAGCTATACTTGTATAAGGCCAGCCAACTCAAAAAATTCTTCATACCTTTGCTCAAGCAGACTGAATGTATGATGATTGGGACTTATCGATAACAGACTCGCATTTGCGTGAAGATCTCGTTAACATTACGTGCTTAAGGCAATGTTTCTTCATTCTCACCGATGTAGAGGAGAAAAGGCCGAGCAATTTTAGGCACTGCATGGCACTGCTTTTTGACGTCAAGCCTTTTGCAACTGTCCATCCAACCTGTACTCCAAATATGCCAACTGATTTCTAGCCCTTTCCCACGCTTACTTGACTAAGATACTTCAGGTAGTGAATAACGCTCAGCTGCATTTTGTCTCGCATTTGCGCAAAAAAGTAGTTTATGCACAATTTTGTGCTTCGAAGTGCACACGTATAAAAGCATGGCAAAGAGTCATCATTGCATTATTTACATGCCCAAGCACAGGCTTGCCATCAGTTTCGGCATCACCTGATTCAACGGCGGATTTGGAAGTATTTACTATATCTTATTTCGAGTAGAGCCGCAATTTTGCAATAAATTGGAACAAGAAGTTAGGTGCTTTAGAGAAATTATTAGGCAATTAGGCGGATAGATTTGGATTTCGGCAAAACATGTCATCCAAAGATATTGCAACCATTTGTATAAGTGCAACGAGTTGGAACTTGCCAAAACGTCATCCAGCACCTTTCATAATTTTACTGCCATGCTTAGACACTTACTTAGTAAATGCTTGAAACAATTAAAATTAACAGCATTTACTTTTCCTTAGGAGAAGGAAAGGACCAGAGGCGAGCTGACACAACATCACCAAGCTCCTCCAAATCCAAGAGACTTGGAGACTTCTTCACGAACTACAGTTCATGCTCAAAGACACAGTCGCGGTTTCCGTCTACCACAGAGTCGGCCGACCCCACGGCTTGCCACAATAGGGCACTACAGACGACCATCCACACGGCTTCTAACATTGCAGCCAACACCGGAATGCCATTTCCGTTGCAGTCAGCTTGCTTCGCTTCGAAGGGCTGCCAATACTTGAGGATGGTGGTGAGTGTTTGTATAGATGACTCGAAAAATGCTGTGGCCGCTAGGAAACAGCATTTGTAACAACCTAAAAGCATTTCACGCGTATCAGAGCATAGCTTAGAACCAGCATGCATTAAATCACCAAAACAGTGCAATGGAGGTGAAGACAGGATTGCATTATGTAGAAAGGACCCACTGATATCATTAGGCTTCTGAGCTCTATGCTATTTTCGCCTTACTACCTACCACATAGGGGTCAATATCCAACACGAACTATGCTACTTTGTGAAGTCAAACCTCAAAGAAGTGAGCCTACGTACCAGTAAAATCACCTGGCATTGTGTGTTTCAGTGATTAGGTATGTTTCTAGGCGAAGTGCTTAAGAAGCGCGATCAGCTTACGACACGCGGTCATGAGAGACCACTGACGTGCTGTCCATACAACCCTTCAAGCTAACACAAATAAATTGCTATTTTCTGCATTATCTTGATTATATTTACATATCTTTATCGTGGATCATATCAGGTTACAGGTGATGGAGGGCAAAATTTCGAATACTGATCTAAAAGTACATGAACACGTGCCTCACATGAAAAGGATGCAGATGAGATGGCGACACAACTCAGCACACAAGTGAGAACCACCTAAAGCATGTAGACTGCAAAGGAAATGGGATTCGGGCGTTGGTCAAGCCCGTATGCGTTGAAGTTGGTAACTGTGGGTGAGAGCAGGCACGGTTCGCAATGTGTGATGCCATGTGCCCTCTGTTTGCCGCCTGTGGTGGTGCCGTTGTGTGTGGCGTCGATTCGGAGGCATGACACCGGTTTGCCATGATGATTATTGCACACAACAACATATGCGACACACTTCTGTCACACTGTCTCCTGGAACTACAAGTCAGTGGCATTTGCTAGCCTCCGGAATATCCCTAACACTAACCCCTGGCAAAAAATATCGAAATTTGAAGTGATCCATTGCAGTTCCTTGAAAGTGGATGAATGGTCGGTGGGCTTGTTCGTTTACATGATTATTAAATAAGGCAGTCTCTCGTTACAAAGCTAGCCATAACTTATCCCAATTCCTTATGTATCGCTCTCACTAGCTATCTACATTAAATTTGTGCTCCATCATGAGAGTGTGCCAAAAAAGACAAGAGGCAGTAAAGTGAAGCGCTTTGGCAACAAGTGTTACGATAAAAGCAAGTAATTAATTACTTTGGTCTCGGTTTAGTAGAGGTAGATATCTTTCCTAGGTTCTACTCCTTTCATAATCCATATCAAGGAATCGAATTGTCGGTTTTTTTGTTTATGTGTTTACTAATGTGCTATTGTGTGTGTCCCACTCTGCCAGGCTTACCCGAATGCCAATTCCGCCTTTCGCAAGTTCTAATAGTTGGATTCCGTTGATCATCGTCCTTACATTTATGCTATTTGGAGTCAATTTCTCGCAGCGTGCCACATGTGGCTTAGCCAATCGCATGAAGAAAATTGGAAGTTGGCAGTGATGGCATCGAGGGTGGTGATGTTTTACTAGTCAAAGCCTTAATAATTTGCATTGTTCGAGTTGTATGCAACGCGATTAACGACTCCACCTGCTGCCTGCCTACACATCCATCTGCCACTGCACTATTGATGGTTGCAGGGTGGACGGGCAACAACGGTGACAACGTGTTGACACAGCCATGAGGCAGTGACATTATTTGCATATGCTAATTGACCGCCACTGGAGAAGAGGACATCACATACAGATGACGCCATAACTAGAAAGACATCTTTAAAGCCAAGTTTGAAATTAATTAGCAGGAAAGACAGAAATGAGGGTGGTAATCAAGCCTAGTGATGCATTAGCGTGAAACAATCCCAACGCCTAAAGCTGAAGGGTCATTCAGAGAAGGGATGAATTCAGGAATGCAGTCGTCTATTGCCAAAAGACTCCCCTGCACTCTACTCTAGTGGCACTTCTGCAATAACAGCACTGCCATCCCGCAGCAGACCTGCATTTTTAACTGTAATTGGAGCATATGGAATATCCTTTTTCCATCCTTTGATGCCGAAGACATACCTTTTTGATGGAACACAAAAAGCCTTCTCATAGTATCCTCTTCTTCCAACCACACGCATTTATGTAAACTCGATAACTCCTCAATGCCTCACACTGAGCATTGACCCTTGGTGAACTTCTTGCATGTCATCTTAGTGGTCAACCACAAGTTTATAGGCGTTGCACCTGTGTTGATGATTTGCTAGACGGGAACGTAGTCAAACCTGCGCAGTTGACTGCTGACAGAAATGAAGAGAGGAGAGTTGTGATAAATGCTAAGTGAGTGGCTCCCTCCAAACATCCTTCTTCCCGGCAAGCGTGCATCAAAACAACGAATAGAAATTCGTTCCACTAACTAGAAGGCCATATTTACCTAAGCATTCCGCTGACTTGAACATTGACATAAAATGGGCAAGAGCTCTGATGCTGTCGACATCTGGAAACTGTAGCTGACCTCGCACAAGTGTGGTTATCGTATACAGCTTGGCGTTAGAAGGAGTAGCCAAGGTGAACAAAATGGAACCACCATACTAGGTAGAGTGGCCTTGAGGCAATGCTTACCACTGAGATATGTGTATTTGGGGCAATGCCTCATCAAATTAGCACCCAGCCTTCCGTAACGTCACCTGGAAGATGAAATGCGTGAGAAAACTTAGAAAGGCGAAGGTGGAAAGGCACAAATGGGCAACGAAAGAAAAAACCCCTTTAATAAATTGCTGTAATTTTGTCAGTTCTTATTTTTCAAATGGTGCACCAAATGCACAAAGTAAAATACAGAAATTTGGAGGCTAACACAAATCAGCATTGTAATAAAAGTAGTGGCAGCAGTACTTTAACCATTATTGTCAAAAGGAAAGAAGGGTACAAAATTTGGCAAGAATATGCATCAAGTTTCGTTGTTATTCATGCCTTTGTTCGCCTGCAGAGGAATGCAAATTTGCCCTTCCAGAAGAACAACTGTGCATATTTATGAGATAAGACGAAGGGGGAGAGGTGCTAGACAAGTTCATTGATAAAGTTATTAACTTGGCTGGCTGAACATCCCCCACACTATGGAATTGCAGACCACGAGTGCCAAGCATGAGCACAATATCTGCAACGGGCAATGGGAGAACGGCATTCCCTCATTCTCACTCGTCTCATTGGTGTGGCATTTACGCATCTGTGGAATTTGGCATATCGCGATTCAAAGGCAGGTGGCAAGCCGTTTAATTGCCTACTGCAACGAGCATACCAGGCGATACACGCTTGTTTTTTTAAGTCTAACGATTACCGGTGTGTAAAGTGCCTCCACCAAAGCATTCGTGGAGATCAAAGAGCAGTCAGCCTAAAAACAATGTTTGAATGATTTCGAACCACGATAACTGCAGGATGTCAATCCGAAGCTGTTCCTCGCAATCTGCATTCACAACCACCGGTTGAACACGCTTCGACAGATCGCATGGCCAAATTGCATCCCACCTCAGCGGCAGCGGTGTTGACAAGATTTCCTTCCATGACATCCACCACGAAAAGGCGTTTACCTCCGAGTTTTGTTTTACCTGATTCCAGTCAAAGGCTGCACATATTTACCAAAACACTAATTATTGCTGCTTCTAAATTTTACTATGACATTCGCAAAGCAATCACTGCTTAAACCGATCCGCTCCTAAGTTGGTCCAACTCTACAATTCAACATGTGCTGCAAAAAGACGTACTTTTATCGTCTGCTAATTCTAATGCCTGTTTCATAGGAACAATTGCTGGAAACAGGACTATTCACAGAGCTAACGTCCCGTTACCGATGTTCATCACTCTGTCTGAGCTCCAGCCAGTAATTCTCATTCAATCGATGCTTTTAAGACGTAGTCCTAAATTGTGTGACGCAAGTCTGCTTTCAACCATTCATCGTCACGTTGCCAAACACAAAATCAGCAGCCGATCTGAGGGTCCTTTTATTGCGAGTCTGGGCATTCAATCATCTACCATAGCTGCCTCCATTTTGTGAAGTACACTTACGGCATTCAGCCAACGAAATTTGGACCGTTGTTCATTAGAATATGGTCTTTTGGTTAATGTCTTCATCGTAGCACTTAATATATTTTCGAAGAGGCGACAGGCCGCAAAACCTGAATTTATAGTCTTGAAGAAGCTGATTTAAAGGGCTATGCAGGCCAAAAATTTGGTTAATGACTCCAGCCGCCTTGTTAAAGAAACTATTTTAACAAATGTCTGGATGGAATACCACAATGTGATGGCTTCTAGCTTAAATGATTTCAGCGCTTGCTGTGTAATCCGATACCGTTTTCCGTTCCTAGGCTAAAGTGTGCAACTCTTATTTGAGAGTCGCAGGGAAATATTTTAATGCTTCCCACAGTAAGACCCTTAGTAATGGTGGCAAGTAGGGGAAAAATAAATAAGCCTTTCCGCAATTTTTCAATTCCCCTTCCATTGCATTCAGGTGCATATACTTCATTTAGGATGTAGATCTAGACAGACATTTAACTGCTGGTGTTTAGTTGGCTAAATGGCATTATAGGTTGCTTGCACGGCGATTCTGACCAGGTGATGCTCGAGGTGGCTTCCGCTCCTTAAAACGGTCGAATGTTTGCCATAGAAGCTGCGCCTTGAAGATCCTAAAAACCCCACACAACATTTAAACTCTTCATCGCATTCAAGCAAGAACAAATCGGGTTGAAAACACCAGGTCTGAAAGAGGCTTATTCGTACTTTGTAGGTGGAAAAACGCTACGTCATCGGGAAGCAGGCGATATCTACTCTCTTCTATAACCAATAGACCTGCGTAAATATCGTAACAGGGCTGGCACGTTTTGCGTCAGCCGTCATCATTTTTCAGTGCGTCCTTCCGCCTAGGACACGTGTTCTCTTGTGACACGGTCAACACGTGTCCTAACGCTAACAATTGATCAAAACCAAGGAAACAACTGGTGCGGATGTCATTCAGTACAATAGTCTTCGACCCTAGAGTAGCCGAATTAATACTAGGTGTCAACACTTGGACCATTGCACTGGTTGGCAAATTACTTTCAGCGAGAAGAAAGCATGTAACACTTAAAGGTGACGCATCGTTAAATGTCATTGTAGGCCAAGGAACCTAAATGCCGAAACATCTCACACCCCCATATTTGGCTTTAAGCATCAATTTGTGAGGCGGTTTTCCCACAGAGCACTAAAGCCGTCCCGAATTTTGCGGAAGGTGCCTCCACCACCCACCATGACAATAAAGTTATGACGGGATGCTAAACGCAATAAGCCAAAGGCCTCTTATCTTTTATGGATAGAAATGGGGGAATCTGGCACGCCTTAATGGTATTTGGACAGGAATGTTCTCATATAAATGTAGGTTGTCACGTAATTTGGAGTATATCGAATGACCATGATCAGGACGTACGCCTTATGGGATGAAGCAGAGAGCACATCACAGTCATGAGAATATACGGAAAACCCATTAATGTACTTGCGAACGAGTAGCCCTCTTCGTCAAAAATTGGCAATTAAAAATGTAAAATTGCCAAAAGATGCACATCAAGTAGTTTGATGGCATGCATCTAAAGTCGACGACCACGCAATTACCACTATGTCTACGGTTCTGCTATCTGCTGCGCCAGCAGAGAGTGCTCCGCCAATGTATTCACTTTACGCTCACTACCGTTTGCGAATGCGCTCTTCTTTGTCAAATTTTTCTGATCGAGTCATTTTCCTCCATAACTTGACACGTCTTCGTACACCCGCATTCCTCTTCTATTCATTTCTCCCCATGCCGTGACATTGGAACAAATCCACGTGCCTTCTTCTGCCTATCGACTGCCCCCAGCTCTGCGTCGGTTCGTGAATGAAGGCGGCCCTATTACTGACGTGTAGAAATGAGCAAGCGTGGACACGGAGCGTGTGCACAGTACCGGTAGCCGGTGACCGACTCACCACTGACAGATCCATCCAGCGGCCTAGGCTATCCCGAGTGCTAGGTCCTTGCATTCTTGCTTACTCATGGTGTTGAGTGTTTTCGGCCTTCAGGATATTTTCTGTTCAATTGCAGCATATCTTCGCTTCATATAACCACAGCAGGAGGGAGTAAACGGGATCTGTACTTCCCACCATCCTTAAAGATGCGCAATCAAGGCAAAAGTTCCGGAAAATTGCAGTTGCCACGCTAGAATGCTTGAACTCAAAAAATGCAGAAAGTGAACAGGCGGTACAAAAACATTTTTGGCGAACTGTGGCATTTCCAGTGCACACATTCTTCCTGGAAAAACTATCCGATCTTTCCAAAGCCACTGAAGCACAAGAAGTCAATAAGCTCGGAAGTTAAGTTTGTCCTAAAATTTAATAGCGTGGAAAGTACGTATTAGTGCTTTTGGCAAAGTGTGGTTATTCGTGTAATTTCGCGATGCTTTCGGCATTAATCATTTTCACTATGGTATTCAATCCTTCCAAACAATAAACTGATTGGATATGGTCATTCATTCATTCAACCATTCACGCGGGGATTTATTTACGGCATACCTAAGTTACACCTACTTCTTCGTCTTTCTTGGTCCACACACCATGGTTCTTCTGTCTTCCTCCTCTCGCTCTCCTTGCTTTCCGAACAATCACATCCACACTTTTCCCTCTCCAACTGAGCCTGCTGCTATTCATACATACTACAGCCTCCTCTCATCAACCCACTTATCTAGTCATAACATTTTTTCCATGAAGCATTGCTTTTCCATTGCGGTGAACATATCCTGCGTATATCAAACTTTGGAATTCGATGTCTACTGCCATTTTACACTGCATGTATTTCATTAAATCGATCCACATAACAAATAGTGTGGCAAGGTCTGCGTAGTTACCCTCACACTGTAGGGGATTTGCAAAGCCTTAAGTGTTAGACGCTTGAAGCATGTTGATTTTAATTTTCGGTATGCTTTGAAAGAATGACAAAACCATGGGCAAGGGAAGTTTGGACGTTGGAGGTGCCTCCACACTAAGCAGTTGGAAATGTTCCTATGTGTACTTTTTCACATGTTTGCAATTTACAAGCAGTCAAAGTCTGATTCAGCAATTTCCCTATTATTCACGCCCGAATACTCATCTCCTGGCATTTTAGGGATTCGTGCTTCTGATTTGTCCCTCCTCATTGGCCCGCGTGAAGCAGAGGGCTGTTCTGGGTCTACAGAACACCACTCTAATATCACGGTGAACCACTTCAAATACCCGTCGATGATAAAACCTAGCATCCACAAAACTGCTAACCATCTGGGCACCCAGTCGTTTGGTCAACTAGCCACCAGACCTGTGGGTGCACGAGGCGCCTTTCGTCGCGCATTCATACACGCAGCCAATAATGGGACACCTTCACACTCGAGCAGATGTGAAGACGAGTGCAGAGTTGTGCCTATCCGATGCAGAATGGGAATGACTATTGTCCTAACAATGACTTGCGCGCGAGTAGATATGCCATCAACTCACCGCACAATATATAGAGTGCTTGTTTCCCAATCATTTTCTTACGAAGTCAGAATTTTAAGTATATATTGCATTGCAATGGGTAATGCCATGCTCAAGTAGCATAATTGCCTACAAATTGCAAATACAATGTGCATGAAACAGTGTAGAGCAGGGCTGGATTACTTTCGTCCTTTGTTTCGTACATAAGCAGATGAATGATATGCGCCTCAACCCTAATTACTAAAGCATGTAGACTGGCCAGTGGGAGTCTAGCCACGTAAATCGGCACTTCATGTGACCTGCCACTCCTTCCCCTCAAAATTGTAATGCACGCATTGAAAAGGGGCAGGAGCCGTAATCTGCATCTGCTGGTATCATATCCTTTGCTTCTATTGGCGCGGAGGATTAATGGCACGCCCAGACCTTTAACATCCGGACTGATTATGCGCGATATGCCCCGCCCCGCGATATGTCGCGTGAATGCTCCGCCACCAGGTTTAAGGAAAAGCTCGCATCTAGCTAATTATTTTGAATTGAAGCTCTGGGCAAACGATCCGCTGCCCAATGTCATTTGGCACATCATTTTCCTTTCAATGGCAAGAAATGAGGCCGCTTCAGTAAGTGCTGCAATGTAGCGTGTCAGATATCCAAATTATTTTTATTTATCTATTGGAATTTTACGCTAAGCTAATCAGCAGTAGTAAGTCTGTTTGTGTACGGACTCGGTACCCGCAGACTAACTGCGTCTGTCGGTGCCGATTTCGGTCTTATTGATTTGCTGTGCACAGACCCATTCACCGCCTGTGTACACCTTGACATTAGTTTAAGGAAATCTATTGAAGATGTGTATCAGTAACCATCCGCACAAAGGTGGTTCCGTTCCCATCCCACAGCCCTAACAGTCTCCTCTGTGCCATCTCGTCGTCCTGGACGCCTGATGGATACGCCTGCTCTCATTTCACCAGATTACACACGACACCAGTCTTCCTAAGGGAACGATGACCACATTTACTCACAAATATTTGCGATTCGGAACGGGTAATCTGCCCCCAATCAGTACGAACAGAGTCCTTTGCTTTTGATTAAAGCGATGAAGCGGACTGTCCTGGAATGCTTTCGCCCCACAGGCAACTCCTTCTTCACTTTGTTTCGGAAATATTAATTGAACATTGCAATAAGAGTATGACTGTGATAGGGGACCACGTGGAGGAGTAAATGTAGGCCACAATTCTTTTAAATTGCTGATTTTCTCTAAACTGCAAAATCGCAGGCTTGTCTGAAAATTCCTCTTTTGGAGAATATCATTACTTTTAACAACTACCAAACATGCATTTTTAAGCAAGCATGAATAGAGCAATAGACTACCAGTGCTGCCTACTATTTGGAGGAATAGTGTCTGGCCTACACTACTACGAGTGGCAATGTAGCACACTGGCCGATTAGCATCGCGTTTCGAACCGCCACGAGCAATCGGAAAGCTAGTTTGGACTACAGTGATCGGACGGACAATAAACCCATTCATTACTGCCAAGGAGGTTAATGCCTCCAAAAAGCATATGGCAGGAATAAAATTCATGCTTTGCACACAAAAGTAACAAGCCTAATTTAAAAATTCTAGAGAAGAAACACCCAATGCTAAATCCAGAATTCACTTCGGTCGCTACCGCAACAATACGCATGTTCTATTATTCTACTCTGATCCCAGTGGTCCATTTTGCCACTTCATTGCTATCAACTTAATTCACTATGTGCTGCATGCAGTTTCGAGCAAAAAAATGAAGCGAGCTAAAGTAAAGCCACCTGCAAGCACGATAGATGGTAGACCGGAATCGTGAAGGCCAGAGTGGGTTTTAGAGTGTCAAATGGCCCCAAATCACTTGTGCTCTCCGCATCATATGCACACCGCAGCGAACCGGAGAATTGGTGTTGGAACATTCAACTCATGGCGCAGAAAACACATCCAATGTAATTTTGTATTTGCAATTGAATGACGAAAACATGCTCGCTTAGGCGACTTCATCCTCAATACCATGCTGAATTGGATGCAACAAATGCAATAGCGGATTATGTGGAACGTAAATACAATTTCACGTATTGCTCACTCATACGCACCCACTCAATTTGCTTCGCATTTTTGCCCCGACTACACAACATTCGGGTCACTGGACTAAACTATATCTACGCAAAATGCTAATCAATCACTTTAGGGATATTTGGTAAAGGCGTGTTCCTTTAGTGCAGTTGCGGCTTCCAGTTTAGGACTCTCACCACATTTCCCACATACTTTTCATATGGTGGCTTTCTGGTGCTGCCGCTGCTCCCTTAGCATTGTCAACCCCGTATATTACAATGCTCAGTAGTGAATGGAGCACACGCACAAGACAACTGGAATGAGTGGCATTTATTTCGCTTCGAAAGCAGGGAAGTACTAGAGGCGTGCTTGCACACCGTCAGCTAGCTGCTCCAATTCCAGGGGAGTTGGAGACTTCCTCACAAACTGCTGTGCAAACACAAGGATAGTCGCGGTCGCCGTCTACCACGGTGACGGCCATCCACTCGACTGGCCACATTGCGGCACTGCTACTGACGGCCAAGCACACGGATTCCCACATTGGGGTGCAAGCACAGACGGCCATGCACACGGCTTCTCACATTGCGCCACAGGCACGGATGGCCACGTACACGGCTCCTTACACTGGGGCACCAGCACAGATGGCCACGCACATGGCTGCTCACATTGCGGCACCACCACGGACGGCCATGCACACGGATTCACACATTGCGAACCGTGCTTGCTCTCGCTCACAGTTACCAACTTCAACGCATACGGGCTTGGCCAACTCCCGAATCCCATTTCCTCTGCAGTCTACTTGCCTTAGGTGATGCTGACTTGTGTGCTGAGTTGTGCCGCCTTTTATACTACACTCACCACCTCCATCCGTTCCTCGTGATGCGCGTGCTCATGCACTTTCAGATCGGCGTTCGTGCTTTTCGCCCTCCATCATCACTCTCGTGACTCGCACATCATAACGCAAGTGGGGATGGAGAGACCACGCAACCGAAGATAATATGCTGACATAAGGACAATGTCGATGTCAGCCTCAACGATCGCAATAAATATACTGACATTTCCACGCCTGGTGTGGCCTACAATACTACATGGACCATGCTGCTCACAACACATCAGTAGTCTTCCACTTGATCGCATGTCGGATTCAAATGGGTCTTCTGACGGATATTTGTGCTCTCTCGCTCCTATGGCGATGCATGGAATAGGCGTTCCTCGAACTGGAATAACGATGATGGTTGGGGATGTAGTCACCACGCCAGAGATCGTTGCTCCCCGAGATGCACACGCGATCATCGTTAAGACCAACCGAATGTCTCACCACCGAGCAACTGTGCAACTAAGCACCACTGCCTACTATTGCTTAGCCCATTGTGCTTGGGGTCTTTTATGGGTTCGCATTTCACGTGTTTGCTCGCAAGACGCCTCGTTATCAACTCATTCTGCCTTGTGCTGTCTTCGTAAACAGTGTCTACGTCTGGGCTGGATCAGTTTACCGCTTGAGCGCCACTTGCCATAGGCAGCATAGATTGGTGCGTTGAAGTGGTGTGATAAGACGGACCTGCAATTCGCTATTGCTTGTCACCGCGCATCCTTTGTTCCACAGCGCCACCATACAAATTCATTCAATTCTACTTTCTTATGGATTCTCCAATTTATCCGCCTGTAGTACAACTATTATTCCAAGTTGTTTCTTTCGTGACCATTTTATTTGCAACATTGTATGGCCCACGATTCAGCCCCTTCGGCAGAAACATGTAGCATATGTTCCTTACTCATTGCTAATAAGCAGGTTAATCGACCTAACTTGAGTATTTTAGATGTAAGATGGATTCTCTTACGTGTCCATAAGTCACATCAGTTGGAGAGGTCATCGAGGTGGTGCATGATCATTGTGTGGCACCGAGGAACAAAGGCCATCCGGACTGCGATAGTCGTCTTTTTCCACATCGAGATCCTCACTGCGACTGCATTGTTGCAGCGCAAAATGCGATTCTCCATTTTGCCCCAACAAACATCTTCAACTCCATCACATTCTTAGGCCCTCTGTACTCTGTATTGTTTACCTCCACGAGCAACTTTATCCACACGCGCCCTTTTTCATTTAAGCAGCATTGCAGGTTTTGAAACATTTCTTTGTAAAACCTTGGTCAAGGACGATTATATAGGTTGCTTCGATGCATTTCTTGCCAGATCAATGGAGAAGTCTATTAAATTTTGTGCGAATACCTTTGGAAATAGGTTTCTTTTACTTCGAAGTTGCTTTGAATGCGTCCATCTACTGCAGGGTGAGGGCTGGTCTTTGCCTTTTATGCTATCCAACATAGAATTCTTTTATACAGTACTCACATTCGTAGCCGTCAGTGAAGGCGAAAAATCGAATGCCACTCGGCAATTAGCAATGGAAATGCTTTTCGAAGGGCACACAATTTCAACTCCAATATCGCCTCAAATTCAGGTCTTGTCGCATTTAACATGACATGCGGTTAAAATTGCATTCATACGACGGTTGCATGGCGCTTTAAGGCCCCCGCTCCGAAGACAAATGACGCCATTACGCGAGGGTAGAATATGCATTGTCGGTATGTGGCATGGCTGAAGGCTACTGGCATGACTTGGAGGCGGGGCAGCTCTGCGGAGGTGCAATGCAGGAAACCCAATTAATTTGCCATCGAAACCAAGTGTTAAAAGCACCGTTAGTATAGTGCGGTTGCATTCTTTCAAACTAGTTAGTGTAAAACGATAACATGTAATGTGGCCAATTTTGGTGAAAGTGTAAAGCACATTCTTAATTCCAATTTTAGCCAAAATATCAGTGGTCGCCTTCGAAAGAGATAGAAGCATTTTTTTCTTTTACAGATGCATTTGGTTCAAATCTCACATGTATATTAGTAAATTTAACTTTTCGCAGCGACTATGATCAGAAGCAATCTGGCAAAATGTTGCGGTTTTGTATGGGTGTCAGTAAGCCCTTTCATTCCTAATAGAAAGCTGATGCGTTAGACTTGAAGATGATTCTCCTGCTTCTGTGGGTAAGAATTCCATTTGGCATCTTTAGCAGCATATTTCATTGGCAAATAACTAGTGTTGGATTGCTGAAGAAATCACGGCACATAAGGACTCGGAGTAAGGAGATGGAAAGACTTGCATCGTGCATGGCAGCAGAAGAAGTATGACAACTAGAGAGCCTTCACAATGCGATTCCTATAGTTAACACTCTTCTGCTTTGGATGATAGAACATTACCTGCCACATACCAGACCGGAGCAAAGGAAATGGGCAAACACCGCAAATGGAAGTGCTGACATTCCCGAGGCATTTGTTAGTGCGCCCATCAACATCATCGACCCGTGGCGGCTTAGCTCAGGGCGGAGCCATCGGGTGCACACAGGGGCTCGCGTGACCTTCGCACGTGGCCAAATGGACACTATCACTACCAAATGCCACCTCCATGACCGGTGTTTGCGTTCAGAGGGAAACAGCTTGGACTACAGATTATCGCCAGTAGTGTAGTTAAACGCATTGTAATGTAATGATGCGATAAACCTGGCACTTACTACCGTGTATTATCGCACCTCCGAGGTGCATTAGCGTTGTTTTAATTTTAGAAGACTGGTTTCCACTTAAACGCCACTGTCACCAAATCTACGCACGTGTAGGCGGGTGGGCGAGGTTGGGTCGTCGTAGAGAAACAGGAGACACTGAATGGGCAGCGGCCAAATTTGGCGGGTATGAGGATATAGCTGGCTATTTGTGAGCGTTGCTTTGTGTCACTGCAGCCGGTTGGCCCCACTGATCGCTTAGGGCCAGCGATGGATCTGTGCCGTAGACATTGAGCTGGCGAGGGAGTAGGTCATACTTAGCGAGGAGATAAAACACTTAAATAAGCTGTGGGACAATACGGTGACTCAAATCGCCTCGGAGAAGTGCGTTCGGCCCTGACAGGTTGAGAGCTGCAAGGAAGGCATCAGAGAGAACTGCCACTCCTACGTCATTGTGGTACGGCTTCCATGTCAAATGACGTTACCTGTTGTCAGCGGGCACTTATTTTCTTTCAGTCGAGATGGGTACAACGGCGTAGACGCTATGGATACGGAAATTTTATTGAAACTACTATTTACGCAAAGCTGACAGTAACGGGATCAACACTTCTCATTCATCCGTTACCTTTTCAATCCTTCTCCCTCCCTAAAGCCATGTCTTGTTAAAGTCCGCAGTTATTGGTACTAGTGGCTGGTTTGCTAAGATTTGCTCTCCCACCGCAGAATGAAGTTGGGTTCAAGTAGACAGTACAGTACAGCATTCAGGATGTCATTTAGGACTTTGGGCCTACTAATTTGCAGCAGATGATGAAAACCACCGTCGCGAAAAATTAATGCGGTTAGTTGCAAAGCGTGGTGATTGCGAAGGTTTGAAGATTTCTGTGCCAGGATCAAAAGGTGCAAGCAAATCTGCAATGCGAATCTTTTGAAATATTGTTCCTTAAAGAATTGCAACTCTAAACATGACGTATTTGGACGAAGCAATGACTATTTCATCAGGAAAAAGGGATCAACCTTCAAACGTGTGCTGCAAACAGATAAATCAGTTGACGGGGTGGATGTGTCTTCATGATGAGTCGGAGGACTAGTATGCGCAGCCAACCACGTAAGGCAAAAGTGCTTGAGCCACTACCGAAGCAGTTGAATTGCCACTTTTGTAACCGAAAGGGCTCTTGTGAAGTGGAAATTCGTGTTGCTTATCCATTTGATGTTATTGTTTCAGCGATAGAGGAAAAGGATTAGTTACGTGAAATGTGGAATATGCCTGTAGGACTGCCAGACTACCAGACGTCTGTGAATGCACTCAGCTGGGGGATTGACGTGTACAATGACTGGATTGACGAATGAGAACTTGCCCACTCGTAAATTGCCCCAACAATTATGAATAAAATGTAAATATTCGTGCATTTGTGTACTTTGTGATCTGCCTTGACTGCTGTCGTCAAGCAGATGTCCATGCATTGAGATTTTGTTTGAACGAATGAATCCGTACATATCATCGTCTAAATCAAGTAAGTGTTCAACATTATTTGGATAAGCAGATCCAATTTTATGGCAAATACATCCCATGCGTGGTGATTGGCGTTAAAATGGCACTCGTCGCAGAACGTTGGCTAGGGCTGAAACGCAATAAATTAGCAAAACTGCTCATTTAAAGTGGCGGACAGAATTAGACTGGGTGGAAAAGACCTGCTGCTATCATATGGTTTTCGGCCTCGTACTCATGGTCTAGCTGCAGGCTAGGTAGCATTTGGTCTTCAACACGAATATTGTTTATCGGCGTGATGTCGAATCCAACAGTACTGAGTTATCCAAATGAAAATAACTGGGCATCCTGGATGTCAGCAAGAAGAGTAGTTCTCAGCTGGCATGCGATCAAGTGGAAGACTACTGATGTGTTGTGAGCAGCATGGTCCATGTAGTATTGTAGGCCACACCAGGCGTGGAAATGTCAGTATATTTATTGCGATCGTTGAGGCTGACATCGACATTGTCCTTATGTCAGCATATTATCTTCGGTTGCGTGGTCTCTCCATCCCCACTTGCGTTATGATGTGCGAGTCACGAGAGTGATGATGGAGGGCGAAAAGCACGAACGCCGATCTGAAAGTGCATGAGCACGCGCATCACGAGGAACGGATGGAGGTGGTGAGTGTAGTATAAAAGGCGGCACAACTCAGCACACAAGTCAGCATCACCTAAGGCAAGTAGACTGCAGAGGAAATGGGATTCGGGAGTTGGCCAAGCCCGTATGCGTTGAAGTTGGTAACTGTGAGCGAGAGCAAGCACGGTTCGCAATGTGTGAATCCGTGTGCATGGCCGTCCGTGGTGGTGCCGCAATGTGAGCAGCCATGTGCGTGGCCATCTGTGCTGGTGCCCCAGTGTAAGGAGCCGTGTACGTGGCCATCCGTGCCTGTGGCGCAATGTGAGAAGCCGTGTGCATGGCCGTCTGTGCTTGCACCCCAATGTGGGAATCCGTGTGCTTGGCCGTCAGTAGCAGTGCCGCAATGTGGCCAGTCGAGTGGATGGCCGTCACCGTGGTAGACGGCGACCGCGACTATCCTTGTGTTTGCACAGCAGTTTGTGAGGAAGTCTCCAACTCCCCTGGAATTGGAGCAGCTAGCTGACGGTGTGCAAGCACGCCTCTAGTACTTCCCTGCTTTCGAAGCGAAATAAATGCCACTCATTCCAGTTGTCTTGTGCGTGTGCTCCATTCACTACTGAGCATTGTAATATACGGGGTTGACAATGCTAAGGGAGCAGCGGCAGCACCAGAAAGCCACCATATGAAAAGTATGTGGGAAATGTGGTGAGAGTCCTAAACTGGAAGCCGCAACTGCACTAAAGGAACACGCCTTTACCAAATATCCCTAAAGTGATTGATTAGCATTTTGCGTAGATATAGTTTAGTCCAGTGACCCGAATGTTGTGTAGTCGGGGCAAAAATGCGAAGCAAATTGAGTGGGTGCGTGTGAGTGAGCAATACGTGGCAATTGTATTTACGCTCCACATAATCTCTACGAGACGAGTGGCACAAATCATAGCGCATTACTAAGCACTGGGTCCTGGAGCATGCACCTATCAAGTTTAGGTCTTTCATTAAAAGGGTATGCATTTCATTAGATGCAAGCCATTTCGTCAGTCCCGATCTGATGTGGACGGCTCTGTAGGCCACCATGATATCCACTTGCGGAGAAAGCACATCGATTTTATATGTTGATAGGAAATTCCTTTCCATCGAGCACACCCTGTTCTTCGTATGCACCAATTTGTATGACATGGGAAGACCTCAACTTGTATGAGTGCAAGTGTGTTTAAGCGCAACCAATTTCGTTTACCCAATTAAAACTATGCAGCAAGTATGAAAAGTTGACAGTCCCATGGGCTGTGCGAGAACCTAATGAGAGTGTTGTTTCTTGTGGTGGCTTCCTGTTTTATTCCTTCACATATTGCTCAGACGGAGATGGAGAGAATTTGGTCAAGACGAAATGGAGCTATGCAATTCCGAGTTTTTGGTGCTCTGTCAAGCCCTTCAGTCACCCATTTATAAGTGCAATCCATGAGCGGCATGATGGATGGAGCTGGCACCTAGCCTTGGCTAAGATGTCAATGAATAACAGTTAGGTCGCGACCACTCCGATTTCCCCCACAATAGCATTAAAACTACGTAGCTACAATGGACCTCGCTCCTAATGCATTCCTTCCACAGCGCATTGGTAATGCACCGCATTCTGCATCAAACGCAGCCAGACTGAGTGGGAAAAACTGATCACTAAGTAATTGCGGTGGTGTTAAACCTAAATAATTTGGATATCTAACACGATAAATTGCAGCACTTACTGAAGCGGCCTCATTTCTTGCCATTGAAAGGAAAATGATGTGCCAAATGACATTGGGCAGCGGATCGTTTGCCCAGAGCTTCAATTCAAAATAATTAGCTAGATGCGGGCTTTTCCTTAAACCTGGTGGCGGAGCATTCACGCGACATATCGCGGGGCGGGGCATATCGCGCATAATCAGTCCGGATGTTAAAGGTCTGGGCGTGCCATTAATCCTCCGCGCCAATAGAAGCAAAGGATATGATACCAGCAGATGCAGATTACGGCTCCTGCCCCTTTTCAATGCGTGCATTACAATTTTGAGGGGAAGGAGTGGCAGGTCACATGAAGTGCCGATTTACGTGGCTAGACTCCCACTGGCCAGTCTACATGCTTTAGTAATTAGGGTTGAGGCGCATATCATTCATCTGCTTATGTACGAAACAAAGGACGAAAGTAATCCAGCCCTGCTCTACACTGTTTCATGCACATTGTATTTGCAATTTGTAGGCAATTATGCTACTTGAGCATGGCATTACCCATTGCAATGCAATATATACTTAAAATTCTGACTTCGTAAGAAAATGATTGGGAAACAAGCACTCTATATATTGTGCGGTGAGTTGATGGCATATCTACTCGCGCGCAAGTCATTGTTAGGACAATAGTCATTCCCATTCTGCATCGGATAGGCACAACTCTGCACTCGTCTTCACATCTGCTCGAGTGTGAAGGTGTCCCATTATTGGCTGCGTGTATGAATGCGCGACGAAAGGCGCCTCGTGCACCCACAGGTCTGGTGGCTAGTTGACCAAACGACTGGGTGCCCAGATGGTTAGCAGTTTTGTGGATGCTAGGTTTTATCATCGACGGGTATTTGAAGTGGTTCACCGTGATATTAGAGTGGTGTTCTGTAGACCCAGAACAGCCCTCTGCTTCACGCGGGCCAATGAGGAGGGACAAATCAGAAGCACGAATCCCTAAAATGCCAGGAGATGAGTATTCGGGCGTGAATAATAGGGAAATTGCTGAATCAGACTTTGACTGCTTGTAAATTGCAAACATGTGAAAAAGTACACATAGGAACATTTCCAACTGCTTAGTGTGGAGGCACCTCCAACGTCCAAACTTCCCTTGCCCATGGTTTTGTCATTCTTTCAAAGCATACCGAAAATTAAAATCAACATGCTTCAAGCGTCTAACACTTAAGGCTTTGCAAATCCCCTACAGTGTGAGGGTAACTACGCAGACCTTGCCACACTATTTGTTATGTGGATCGATTTAATGAAATACATGCAGTGTAAAATGGCAGTAGACATCGAATTCCAAAGTTTGATATACGCAGGATATGTTCACCGCAATGGAAAAGCAATGCTTCATGGAAAAAATGTTATGACTAGATAAGTGGGTTGATGAGAGGAGGCTGTAGTATGTATGAATAGCAGCAGGCTCAGTTGGAGAGGGAAAAGTGTGGATGTGATTGTTCGGAAAGCAAGGAGAGCGAGAGGAGGAAGACAGAAGAACCATGGTGTGTGGACCAAGAAAGACGAAGAAGTAGGTGTAACTTAGGTATGCCGTAAATAAATCCCCGCGTGAATGGTTGAATGAATGAATGACCATATCCAATCAGTTTATTGTTTGGAAGGATTGAATACCATAGTGAAAATGATTAATGCCGAAAGCATCGCGAAATTACACGAATAACCACACTTTGCCAAAAGCACTAATACGTACTTTCCACGCTATTAAATTTTAGGACAAACTTAACTTCCGAGCTTATTGACTTCTTGTGCTTCAGTGGCTTTGGAAAGATCGGATAGTTTTTCCAGGAAGAATGTGTGCACTGGAAATGCCACAGTTCGCCAAAAATGTTTTTGTACCGCCTGTTCACTTTCTGCATTTTTTGAGTTCAAGCATTCTAGCGTGGCAACTGCAATTTTCCGGAACTTTTGCCTTGATTGCGCATCTTTAAGGATGGTGGGAAGTACAGATCCCGTTTACTCCCTCCTGCTGTGGTTATATGAAGCGAAGATATGCTGCAATTGAACAGAAAATATCCTGAAGGCCGAAAACACTCAACACCATGAGTAAGCAAGAATGCAAGGACCTAGCACTCGGGATAGCCTAGGCCGCTGGATGGATCTGTCAGTGGTGAGTCGGTCACCGGCTACCGGTACTGTGCACACGCTCCGTGTCCACGCTTGCTCATTTCTACACGTCAGTAATAGGGCCGCCTTCATTCACGAACCGACGCAGAGCTGGGGGCAGTCGATAGGCAGAAGAAGGCACGTGGATTTGTTCCAATGTCACGGCATGGGGAGAAATGAATAGAAGAGGAATGCGGGTGTACGAAGACGTGTCAAGTTATGGAGGAAAATGACTCGATCAGAAAAATTTGACAAAGAAGAGCGCATTCGCAAACGGTAGTGAGCGTAAAGTGAATACATTGGCGGAGCACTCTCTGCTGGCGCAGCAGATAGCAGAACCGTAGACATAGTGGTAATTGCGTGGTCGTCGACTTTAGATGCATGCCATCAAACTACTTGATGTGCATCTTTTGGCAATTTTACATTTTTAATTGCCAGTTTGTGACGAAGAGGGCTACCCGTTCGCAAGTACATTATTGTACTGAATGACATCTGCACCAGTTGTTTCCTTGGTTTTGATCAATTGTTAGCGTTAGGACACGTGTTGACCGTGTCACAAGAGAACACGTGTCCTAGGCGGAAGGACGCACTGAAAAATGATGACGGCTGACGCAAAACGTGCCAGCCCTGTTACGATATTTACGCAGGTCTATTGGTTATAGAAGAGAGTAGATATCGCCTGCTTCCCGATGACGTAGCGTTTTTCCACCTACAAAGTACGAATAAGCCTCTTTCAGACCTGGTGTTTTCAACCCGATTTGTTCTTGCTTGAATGCGATGAAGAGTTTAAATGTTATGTGGGGTTTTTGGGACCTTCATGGCATAGGAGAGAGGCCTAATCAAACAGAGCTACCTTACCTTTGCTAACTAGAAATTAAATTTTCACCGATTGCTGCGAACCCGAACAAAACTTTGGTCCCATGTTGACCTAAACAATCCTGCTATTAATAAAATTGCCATAATGATTTAATGTTGTCTTCGCAAATAACTGTAGGTCATTTTAACTCGCTTAAAGCTGTAGGGCAAGAAATTCTCAGGTGCAAATATTCTAGTTCTTAATATTCGGCTGGATCAGCACCATGACAAGTGGATGTGACGATGAGTTCACTTGCCCCATCTCTAAGGTAATCAAGAAAGCCCCTGTGATTTCAATCGGCTGGAAGTAGTAGGAACTTGAGCATTGCATCCCATTGGCCTTTCAATGCCTGGTCTGCACTTCTGTCGCCCCTTGAGGCCCTGATATTAAGAAATCGCATTTAAGTCTCGTGGCTGCAGGTCAAGCTTTTCGCTGACCTTAGCCGATGTTGGCTACGTAATTGAACGGTAGTCAGTACCCCTGTAGCCCAGCCCAAGTGCTGACCATCTTGTTGATCAGGCAAGCCCTAGCAGTTGGACAATTAGCTATACTTGTATAAGGCCAGCCAACTCAAAAAATTCTTCATACCTTTGCTCAAGCAGACTGAATGTATGATGATTGGGACTTATCGATAACAGACTCGCATTTGCGTGAAGATCTCGTTAACATTACGTGCTTAAGGCAATGTTTCTTCATTCTCACCGATGTAGAGGAGAAAAGGCCGAGCAATTTTAGGCACTGCATGGCACTGCTTTTTGACGTCAAGCCTTTTGCAACTGTCCATCCAACCTGTACTCCAAATATGCCAACTGATTTCTAGCCCTTTCCCACGCTTACTTGACTAAGATACTTCAGGTAGTGAATAACGCTCAGCTGCATTTTGTCTCGCATTTGCGCAAAAAAGTAGTTTATGCACAATTTTGTGCTTCGAAGTGCACACGTATAAAAGCATGGCAAAGAGTCATCATTGCATTATTTACATGCCCAAGCACAGGCTTGCCATCAGTTTCGGCATCACCTGATTCAACGGCGGATTTGGAAGTATTTACTATATCTTATTTCGAGTAGAGCCGCAATTTTGCAATAAATTGGAACAAGAAGTTAGGTGCTTTAGAGAAATTATTAGGCAATTAGGCGGATAGATTTGGATTTCGGCAAAACATGTCATCCAAAGATATTGCAACCATTTGTATAAGTGCAACGAGTTGGAACTTGCCAAAACGTCATCCAGCACCTTTCATAATTTTACTGCCATGCTTAGACACTTACTTAGTAAATGCTTGAAACAATTAAAATTAACAGCATTTACTTTTCCTTAGGAGAAGGAAAGGACCAGAGGCGAGCTGACACAACATCACCAAGCTCCTCCAAATCCAAGAGACTTGGAGACTTCTTCACGAACTACAGTTCATGCTCAAAGACACAGTCGCGGTTTCCGTCTACCACAGAGTCGGCCGACCCCACGGCTTGCCACAATAGGGCACTACAGACGACCATCCACACGGCTTCTAACATTGCAGCCAACACCGGAATGCCATTTCCGTTGCAGTCAGCTTGCTTCGCTTCGAAGGGCTGCCAATACTTGAGGATGGTGGTGAGTGTTTGTATAGATGACTCGAAAAATGCTGTGGCCGCTAAGAAACAGCATTTGTAACAACCTAAAAGCATTTCACGCGTATCAGAGCATAGCTTAGAACCAGCATGCATTAAATCACCAAAACAGTGCAATGGAGGTGAAGACAGGATTGCATTATGTAGAAAGGACCCACTGATATCATTAGGCTTCTGAGCTCTATGCTATTTTCGCCTTACTACCTACCACATAGGGGTCAATATCCAACACGAACTATGCTACTTTGTGAAGTCAAACCTCAAAGAAGTGAGCCTACGTACCAGTAAAATCACCTGGCATTGTGTGTTTCAGTGATTAGGTATGTTTCTAGGCGAAGTGCTTAAGAAGCGCGATCAGCTTACGACACGCGGTCATGAGAGACCACTGACGTGCTGTCCATACAACCCTTCAAGCTAACACAAATAAATTGCTATTTTCTGCATTATCTTGATTATATTTACATATCTTTATCGTGGATCATATCAGGTTACAGGTGATGGAGGGCAAAATTTCGAATACTGATCTAAAAGTACATGAACACGTGCCTCACATGAAAAGGATGCAGATGAGATGGCGACACAACTCAGCACACAAGTGAGAACCACCTAAAGCATGTAGACTGCAAAGGAAATGGGATTCGGGCGTTGGTCAAGCCCGTATGCGTTGAAGTTGGTAACTGTGGGTGAGAGCAGGCACGGTTCGCAATGTGTGATGCCATGTGCCCTCTGTTTGCCGCCTGTGGTGGTGCCGTTGTGTGTGGCGTCGATTCGGAGGCATGACACCGGTTTGCCATGATGATTATTGCACACAACAACATATGCGACACACTTCTGTCACACTGTCTCCTGGAACTACAAGTCAGTGGCATTTGCTAGCCTCCGGAATATCCCTAACACTAACCCCTGGCAAAAAATATCGAAATTTGAAGTGATCCATTGCAGTTCCTTGAAAGTGGATGAATGGTCGGTGGGCTTGTTCGTTTACATGATTATTAAATAAGGCAGTCTCTCGTTACAAAGCTAGCCATAACTTATCCCAATTCCTTATGTATCGCTCTCACTAGCTATCTACATTAAATTTGTGCTCCATCATGAGAGTGTGCCAAAAAAGACAAGAGGCAGTAAAGTGAAGCGCTTTGGCAACAAGTGTTACGATAAAAGCAAGTAATTAATTACTTTGGTCTCGGTTTAGTAGAGGTAGATATCTTTCCTAGGTTCTACTCCTTTCATAATCCATATCAAGGAATCGAATTGTCGGTTTTTTTGTTTATGTGTTTACTAATGTGCTATTGGTAGTATGGGTCATGACAGTAATTATGTAGAGTTTCGTTTACTTCATCCTCGAAATCGGTGCCAATTATTCTTGCCCTACCTAAACGCTGCTGTGTTATCTGCGTATTATGACCTGATTACTCTGTAGTAGCTGGATCCATTAAATGGATTTGTGTTGATTACAGTCGGTGTTAGATACACCTACTCATTTGCTCTTAGGGGTTCTGCTCTGGTTGAATTTCTGTTATAAAAATGAATAATGACTGTTGTCTCTGCTTTAACCTGCCATCTGTAGCCTCCGAATTATTCGTTTTACTGCAGTCGTCACTGCTAATATATTCACTTGACCTACTTCGAGGTAAAGGCAATTTTATGTGAGTCACTTTGGAAATATGGCGTGGGCGTCTAGTAGTTGAATCCACGATAAGTCAAATGAAGGAAAGATAACCCGTTAAAGTCCCGAAAATTGTCCTTTTTCCTGCTGATGGTTTAATTAGGAGCTGGTCTATGTTTAGTGATATGCTTGACTAAATTTGGTTATGCTGAAAGTGTAAATGTTCATTTTTTCTCATTTCGATAATGTGTGAGATGCACTGTGACCCCTTTTTTGTCTCATTCTCAGTGATTTTTATTTTTATCGATTTGATTGTGTGCTCCATAACCTATCGTGTCTCATGGACATAAGGTGTCTTGAGAGAATGGTTGTACTTCTTTTGCATAAAGTGAAAGTTTCTAGTCCTTTTGGGCCATGTATGAGTTGCGCCGTGAATTAACTCCCGTTCCACTTACATCTGCTACCCTCCTCTGCGGACTACTTACTTTAGTCCTTAACCCCTAAGACCTTTAATCGCCCATTATTCACTTGCAGGCTAATGGATTGGGCAACCAGTCTTTCTCTTCAGTGTACAGCATGGCAATGTGGCACGTAATCCTGCACCGATGCATCATTTAAATGATGTCGACGTCTCGATGACGATCGCAAAAGCCGAACTGCTATTGGCGATTTCGAGAGCGGTGGTTTTCCACCCTACAAAATGTGCATTTTTGTATGTGAACCTACAATTTGCTTAATCAGTCATTGGTGGAACTGCGCAAGATCAGCACAGTGTGCTCGCTTCTGAATGCGGAAATTTTTGATTTGTGAAAGGCGACCATAAATGCTGCATTCAAGTGGTCAGTCTTTTCTCTGGCAGCGATTCTAAGAGGAACAGCGCAACACTACCTAAACTTCTCACCTTCTCCATTCCTGTTCACTAACTCTCCCTTTCCAAACTGTGATGATGTCTGGGTAATTTTGTGTCACTAATTTTTTCGTTGGTACACAATTTTGCACACATTTATTAGCTTCTCTTCGAAAGGCAAAATATGTAAGGTTAGGCAGACTCGTGGGTAAAAGTATTCATTTCCTTGCTATGAAGTGAACGAAGTGTGCGAGGCAAGGCGACACGTTTTAAGCCAAGATATTACCATCTCTGGTATCGGTGATTGGAACATTTGGTTTCAAAGCCCTTTAAATTCGGAGGTACTCTCTAGTGTAAGTAAGTGCTGCATTAGTAAAGATTAGGTCGTATGAAGTGGACATTTGACGACAAATGGTGAGCGGGATTTGGAACCAGAGAATTGCTTCATTCCCTTGTTGAACTGTTTAGTGGCGGAACAGATAAGCATTGGCGCCTTGGCTTGTTTACTGTAGGTCTTCTGTGAGGCAGCTCGCATGATGCTCTGGCAGGCTTCCTATGAATTCTTTCCTACTTCTCCTCAAATACCTATATTTTCTTATTTGTTTACTCCTTTGCCTTTTTTGCTTGGTAGTGCACAAGGCTCACGAATACGCCTCCCTTCACGCCTTCTCTTTCATTACTTTGCCATTTCGTGCAGTCGCTGTTCACTCTCAACCACGTCATTCTCCCGTCACCTACAGGCTAGGTGAGGCACTAGTGACGTTTCATTGGGTCTGGTGTTTACCTATCATCATACTGCCAACATAAACGCTGTTATAGGGAAGAATTAACGGCATAACTTCTTCTCTGTAGTGAAAAGCATTTCACTGACAGTCACATTGGAATTAGTAGGTCACCACGGACATCGGCAGTGTGTTCTGGAGCGCACAAAACATCCTGTCACCTACTGCACATTAGTTGACACGTCCTCCCAACAACTATAAACATAACCGAAGTGAAGGCTGTCTACGAAGGAAAACCACAGTTTTGAAATGTCCAAAGCACGTGAAGCATTTGTAAAAAGATTATGCTCCTAAGTGCATCTATCTATTTGATTGCGGGTAATGTGCAGAAGCAGGAGCGGTATGATGTGAAGTGGATGGCTTCCAAACCGAACATTGGAAAATTGTCACCAAAGATTAACAAAGCAACTGGATAAGCAGGCTGCGTGTTAATGAAAAGGAGTGCAGTGTAACAAGACAATTTAAAAATGAAGAGGTAAGTAATAGGAATAGAAGTGATTTGGGTGTTTTGACATAATGGATATCAGGAGATGGTAGATCTCGAACACCATCATTTTAAAATTGGTTAAGTAATATCACGAATAGACAGATAATAGCACCAACGGCAAAGACCAAGTAAAAGCCGCCATCACTTGAGAAGAGGGACCTAAAAAATGCAAAAGGAAAATGAAATAAAATGAACAATAATTGGTGAATAGAGAAAAGCAAGACTAACAAGATTGCAAAAAAAATTGATAGGAAAGTAAACACGATGAGGGGTAAAGGATGAAAAATAAAAGTCCTAGCACGAAAGAATAATAATAGTAATAAGTGAAGACTAAATTCGAAATTCACGATGAGTACCACAAAACGAGAATACGAATAAAGAAAATGGAGAGGCAAATTAATGAGGAGGAAATAAAAGATAAAACAGGAGAGAGAAAAACGTGCCCAAACTGGAAATGGAAGTTGGTGATAGAGAGATAGGAGGAGACGTTTCTGTTGCAGTGGTGGTAGTGGTAGTAGTACTGGTGGAGGAGGTCTCCGGTTTATAAATTAAATCCCACGCTCTGCACTACTTTGGAAAGCTTTCTACAAATAAAAGATATTTCGAGTAGGCGCTAAAATATTATATCATATTTTGTTCATCACGTTTTGCAACACATTAGTCGAATTTTTCCAATCACTAACGGTATCCTTATATAGTACTATTCTATCAGGCACTCTTACCAAATATGATGATGGCAAGGAGAATTGCGAGAAAGCGTTGTAGAGTCCTCATTTGGAGTGATATGAGAGACACTTTGTCATTCTATGTCCTCATATAGCTCAGTCATGGGTGACCGCCATTCTAATAACTAGTTTCATGAATCGTGCAATCCCACCTCTTCTACACGGTCTGCACTTGCCATACAACTTTGCCGCTTACGAGAATGCTCTCTCGACAGTAATGCGTAAACTTCGTTTCCTTACTGATCCTGTTATTGCTTCTTAGAACATACTGAGTATCTTCCAGGTGTCTAGTTTTTGATAAGAAGAAATCAATTCCATTATTAATGGCATGTCAAAAATTTCCAAGTGTTATCGGCATTGAGACAATTTCCATGTACTGGTTTATCGCCATGTCCACTTTCAATCAGCTCGACTACCTCAATGCTAAGGCTACAATTAGCATATTTTGGCATCAAATTAGACATCAAAGCCAATGTATACACTTCTGTAAAAGCAAAAGTGAGAGAAAGGACATGCTCTGGGTTGAGTTACCAAGCTGCATCTTAATCAATTGTACGAACATTGCAAAATGTGATGGTGGAAATGAGACCGGTTAGTAAGCAGACTTGATTAAGTGCCACAAGTACCACATCTAGCCCGTTAGTGATTAGAGAATGACGTGGTTGAGAGTGAACGGTGACTGCACGAAATAGCAAAGCGGGCGTTTTGTATGTAGGTGATTGATTGAAAGCACGTTGTTGACCTGTTGCATTAGGTCAATCACTCTGCCTCCAAATGTGAGGGCTATCAAAATAAAGCTTTTCCATCAATCTAGTGCCATCACATGTACTTCATCACGAGGAAAATCTCCATTTGTGAACCAGTCAAATTACTAGCGCTTTTGTTAGGCCTCGTTGGCAACGCTTTGTAGAAATAGCTGTACTTATGTGTATGCTGCAACACAGTGTGACCCCAATCAAAGAGAGGCGACTGGCACTGGCGACGTAAATATTTCTGATAGAGTGGTACCGGAAATATCTTTCGTTGATTTATGGAATCTAGTCACCCTTCAATTGAAGGGCTATCTCTAAACATTTGCGTGTATCGAGCTACAGATTAGGATTCCTTCAGAATCCTGTGTGCATTTGAATTGAAACGGTAATGATTATGCCCAATCGGCTTTATGCAAATGTCTTTTACTCTGATAAATAAATCACTCCTTACTGGGTTCCCTTTGTTGCATTGTATTTTAGTTGGGCTACGTGTCTTCGCGTCTTGTATGTGCCATGAGCGAGGCATCAAATCTCAGTTCCATTTTAAATGTCAAACACAGTATAAGCTAATTGCTGTTAGTGCTCTCGGTTATATCGGCTAACATTGCAAAGGTTTCGCAGGTAGATCCTTAATTACAAATTGTCCTCGAATTTCCTTCCCATAATGGGCACCCTCGGCTAACATCAGTCGATCCATCGGGTTTCTGTGCAAGTCTTAAATACGCCTTATTGTCGATATCGAGTGTGAATAATAGGTAGGACTTTGGAACCCTTTGACATCTCCGTAGATTGGAATCTTCGCTGTTTTTCACAGTTGTGAAATCGACGTGACTCGTCACAAGGCGTAATTTGCGAGAATATTTTTGTTGAACGGATGCGAGACCAAACGGGTAACCTTTGAGGCAGTAAATTAGTCACTTGACACCCATGAAATGCACTGCATTTCATACCTACCTACTCTTGCTGCAGTTTGAGGTGTGTTCGTCTGGCGTCACGTATGTGGAACATGTATTCTTTGCACAAAATGTTCTTGGGAACCTTTTGTAGCGCCGTTTAGCACATCTATCTCAGCCAATTGACTTGTTAAACGAAATGTAATGTTGGTTTTTATTGAAGGAGCGCTTTTGACGAAAGAATAAAGGCTGTAGGACGTCCGCGAGTTACATGTTTCCTCCTTAGAACAGAGGAAAGACAGTGGAGCGAAGAAATAGTTCTGCGAGTTGTTGAGGATCTGCTCACGGTCTTCTATCTTTCCTTTCCGCCCATCTCTGCCAATGATGACATGACTGCTGCAGCTGTTAATACCACCACCGATGGAGTAGAGCACCTTGACCAATTTCAAATCCAGCTCCCCTCATCGCTTCATCGCATCCCAAGTCTTTGGTATTGTTTCGGCAAATACTTTTAATGTGAATTTTTGCAAGTCGAAGGGGTTTAATGTGTTCCAACGCAAGTCACAATGATGTAAATTCGTGATGGCAGCTGTAAACACCATAGGAATTCACTTTAACATTAATATTGCTTTCTCACTTTGTCTTAAACAACAAATAGCAAAAAGTTTATTTGGCAACAATTCATGGTAAAACAATTTGCAAATAACGCAATGTTTCCGTGCATTTTCAACTATTAGAAATATTGACAGGAGTAGCAATGACCGCAAAAGTGCAACATGAAATCTTGTAAAATGAATAAGTCGTGATTCGGAGCCCAGTTTATTAAAGGAGGAAAACGAGTGACCACGGTGTGCAAACATCATTCATTGTAGCACAAAAACTAGGGCATGTAGTGGCATTGGCAGTTGTTCAAACCCCATTTTACCATATCGCACCACCAGAAAATTGCGGCATTGCCGACCCACTACTTCGGGTTTGCACACATTGACATGGGGTGCTGTATGTTGGAGGCCGTGTGAAGTCAAGGTTGGATTGAGAATCCAATCTGTCAAGCTGTGGGTACAAATGTGCTTTGGAGAGTGTTGATATCGGAAGGCACGCCATCTCGCATGTCAATTGATACAAGTGTCAGGAAATCTTGACTTTCTGATTATCAGGTTGGTGGTCTGGGCAGGAAGCTATCCATGATGGCAAGCACATACAAATTGCAGACCCCAGCATTTGACTACTCACTTCAATACCGTGGAAACTTCATTTGAAGCACGTGGAATTTGTTTTGCGTCGAGCTTGGTGCCAAAATGTCAACTGTTACCCATGGAGGTATGTGACAGAATGTGCAGAATACCATCACATTAGTGCCCCATCACAACAATGGTTGTCGGACTTCCACATACCCATTTCGTGCAATGATTTCTCTTGTCAGACTAATAAATTTAAAATCTACTATGGGAAATACAAGCGCATACTGGCATCATCTCTCTTGCGTTCACCACGTCGAGTGTTTGATAGCAGGCCAAGACTTCTAATATTTGGACCTGTTACGCACGCTATGCCCTCAGAGTACATGTAATCCTTTGGGATCATATGCACCTTGAAACAACGCAGTAGCATTTACTGCTGAAGAGATCTGATTACAGATTTTAACAAAGCAGGTCACGATTTTATGGATAACCTCATCAAGCGGAGAAGTTTGGCATGATCAATTCTCTCCGAACTCGGTACATGCAAGGAAACAGTATAAGTTGAATCAATCGGGCATATGTGGAAGCCTTCAAAATATGCAGCCTATCTCGTGTCCATCGCAAGCAGTGTCAGGTGTCTTTTAAGGCGAGATAGGAATTTGAATAGAAGAGTGTTAATGATATTCTCTTTTAATGTCAAATTTGTCGTCCTGAAATGCTTGTCCTCCTTTTATGAATGCACAAAAGTGCGTATTTGTTTCCATCTTCACTGCATGGGTTTCCCCGCTCCCTACAACCTGGTAGCATCATACTAATTTTCAAGGTAAAAATTTGTTTTTTTACTGCAAAACCCAATTTTTTAGATGTGCTGAAGCGCCATGTGTTTTAATTGTTAGATCTCCTTGAAACGCTCGCAAGATTAGAACTAGTCTACACCACTGGTGTTGCTGGTATAAAGATGGTTTCATGTCCATTAAATTTTTAAATGCTACCTAGTTAAATACAATAGCATGTAAAATTGTGTTTAATCTTAAAAAAACATATACAGAGTTTTCTGGATCTTATGTGCCACGGCTAAAGTCCTATCCATGATTGATTTCTAAGTGTCTACTAACCATTCAGCACTTGTTGAAGTAGAAAATTTTATCTTTTACTAATTTAGGTTACCGTAAGAGCAATAAATATTATGGGACGCTCAACGGCCGATTTGCTCTGCTGCGCTGTTGATCTTAACTCGTTCACAACGCAGCGAGGAAGGGGTATATTATGAAAGCCAAACATAATAATCTAAGTTCAGCTGCAGACTTCGTAAGGTTTTTTACACACTAAAAACCAATGTCAAGGCGACGACTTTTTGAGATTCGCTTCAATTCGAAAGTAACAAATATAATAACATTAGCAGCCTCATTGATGCAGCAAAAGATTTGTTTGTAAAACGCAGCGTACTTATGACATTTTATCCTCTAAAAAGTGCACATTAATGTAAGCTAATATAAAAATTATAAACAGCAGGGCAAGTTATGTTGGTGAGCTTCTAACTTGCCTTAGAATCTACAAAATTAGTGTAAACCATCATAGGATTTTATTTTGCGTGGTAATCCTGGGCGACCATCTTCGTTTAGTCCCTTTATCTTCTCTGTAATGAGCACTACTTTGCCGTTTAGTGGGCCTCAGCTAACAAAATGTTTCAATTGGCTTCCAAACTGATATTCGCATAAGTTCCAATGTGATTGCAAAAACGTATTTTGAGAGACAGAAACTTAAAAGGGAAACAAAAGCCGTAGCCTAAATGGAATGTCCGGCTTATGAAAACCTATGCCTTTTTTTAGTTCCTATTCTATTGTACACAATCCTCAACGTTTTACCAATAATTGTCAGTTTATAGCTGTCCGCACATTACTAGATTTTGTACAGTGGGGCCTCCATTTCTGACATCTTAGTGCTGCATAACTAGGTTTTTATTTTTTAAAAAAGTTTCTTTTTAATACAGTAGTGTTCTGCTGTTACACTCTTGTTAATGAATATTTTAATAGAGCCACTCAGATTGCCACTGGTGATTAAGCAAAACATGCTCCTCAATAATGTGAGATGGGACTTTTATAATTCTGGTAACCGAAGTGCATGTTCCCACACACTTTTAAGTCTTTCAATAAGTAATAAAAAACCGGCAGATTCAAATAAACCAGTTTTTACGGACGAGCAAAATCACTTCAGCTTCTTACATATTCATCCCGATTCCCCTCCACCTACTTAGTCTTCCGTTGCTCCATCACTAGTTTTACACCCACGTACATTCTTGTAACCACATCAGCCATTGCATCTGTCAGATCTCAAACGTGAGGCACCAGCCGATAACAAGTAAGTCATTTATTCAAGCAAGTATATTTTGGAGCAAGTGGGATTGCCAACAACCCAGAAAACGACTAACAAAGAGGACAGTTCACCGTTCTGTGAATAATAAGGATGGGAAGTAGGGGTAAGTAGAAAAAAGTAGAAAAATATTGGGATGTTAAAAGACACCGAGGTTAGGCGATTTACCTCTGCAACACACTATCCCCATGCACGCACAAATCCTTTGCGATGGCGACAGAAGTTCGCTTTAGGCTGGCCCCTATTTGGAAGCCCATCCTACCCTCAGTTTATTCCTTCCCCATTAGTCTTGAATTCAGTGGACGTGAAAGAGTGCTTTGCATTATGGATGTCTCCCTCCAACGACTCATAAAAAGGCTTAGAGGCCTGTAGTGGGAGTAAAAAGTAAGGAGCATTATACTGGGCTTTCATCTTCCTCCTGCATCAGACAAACAATTTCTTGCATCCGGTAGTCCTAAACACTGAAAAGGGGAGTCCGAAAGACGTATCGGTTGAAGCGGAGGTTCTACTCAACTGAAATGGCGCCTTTAACATCGCCCTCAATCTACTACCAGCAGTACAGTGTTGACAAGGCGCACATTTACAAAGCGCATAATATGCTAGATGGATCTGTCAAGGCGATTGCTTAATGAAATATTTCTGAAGGAAAAGTGGTATACATGCGTCTCCTTATTTACTTCACCACTACGTTTGACATTACGGCGACGAGCAAGAGAAGTGAATGTGGGGGGAGAAAAAGGCCAGCGGAGAAGGTGATAAATTCGGTGCACTTGGACATCATGCCGCCGACGGTAAAACTGGTCGCATAGTTATGCGCACTGAAAGCGTTTTGCTTCAATTGTACCCACACAGTGCGCTGAATGTAAATGATGAGAGGTGACTTTATTGTTGTCGTAGTGGCAGAACGATCCATCTACATAACGACACAACTTCATGGAGAAGCAACTAATGCAGCTGCAATCTGACACTGGAGGTGGGTCGTTAACACCGCCTCAAGCATTCAAAACACACCCATATAAAACTGGGGACAAGGGATTCTGGTGAGACACTCCGATGTGTAAAACTCCGCACTCAACAAAGTCTCCACTGAGCAGCGCCACGCCGCCTTTTCTTTAAAAATCACTTGCTTCGTCGGGACTTTTGAACCAGAAAAAAATTTAACCAAAAATTTTGTAGTTAAAACAAGTTTATGTTTTAACTTGTTTTTTTTTAGTTCATCGGGAAATATTACAGTGCAGGACCCGGGGACAAGACGTAGCTTACCACGGAATGAGCACTTTTATGCACTAATGCAAAAAACTTGGGATGCGATGAAGCGATGAGGGGAGCTGGATTTGAAATTGGTCAAGGTGCTCTACTCCATCGGTGGTGGTATTAACAGCTGCAGCAGTCATGTCATCATTGGCAGAGATGGGCGGAAAGGAAAGATAGAGGACCGTGGGCAGATCCTCAACAACTCGCAGAACTATCTCTTCGCTCCGCTGTCTTTCCTCTGTTCTAAGGAGGAAACATGTCACTCGCGGACGTCCTACAGCAAAATTTGACAGATTCATCGCAGCCTGCCTTTATTCTTTCGTCATTACGACACAAGGAATCCACAGGGGAAGTGAAGCGCAAGAGGTGCACTTTGGTCAATCCGCGACTTTGGGTACCAAAAAATGGTACCGACTGTTGCACAAAGTCTCTTTACACACATCCCCGCGCTCAGCCATTATTTGCCAAGATTCTACAACCGGCTCCTCGTTCAACACTTTCATTTCGATAGACAGTGGATAGGTGTCTCTTCTGACTTCATCCGATTGCAAATGCTGGTCTTCGCATACGGTCGTGTTTCGCTTACTACCGCCACCACCATTTCGTTTCTGTGCACCAATGCCTGGCGTTTTATGGCGTGCCCATTTCCTCAAATGACATGTGATGTTCCCGTGACACATGACCTACGTTTCCCTTCACCCAGGCAATCGATACTTTACTTCATTTACCGGCGGATACGGAAGACCATCTTGGCGAATTGGGTCTTGTCTTTAAGTTAAGAAAACTTAATTTCTTATTCTCCAAATCAAGGTGCTTGAAAGAAAGTGCATGTGATGCAAAATCAAAAGAAGTAAATTTAAACAATATAATTTTCATTGATACCATCCTTCCTTTAAAGCCTCTGGCCTCCGAATAGAAATGGAGAGGAGTTATGAACTCCTACCACAAGTAAGGTGGTGGGGAATTGTACGACTTTTACGATAATGAGATTGTAGCTGGCCTCCTCAAATTTTGTGGAACCTGTAGTCTGATAGAAATTGACGAAATTGGTTGGATGGAGGAGAAGGGATGCTACAACTACGCGTACCACCCACTTTCCCGTGCTGATTGCAGACGAAAACGGGTAGAGTCGGAGAATTGCATAATAGACGAAGTGCCGGAAACCGAACATATTATGAAGAGCTGCGTAAAAGAAGAAATCGGATATGAGTTTTGCCAAATGCGAATTGGAGAAGTATCATTTACCCATGTTGTATGGTGAAGCCTTATCCCCACGCACGTAAGCAGCCTCTTCGATATCAGCGCTAAAATACCGGCTGCTCCTAAATTGAATCACGCATTTGGAGTTGCGCTACAGCTGGAATATATGCTTGTCCATGGAATGCAGAATAGTGCGTGATAAGGGCTATTTGTAGAGAGCACCAGCTCTGCTCTCATTCCTGTGGCAATACCATTTCCTGGTCAATGCTTCATATTCTCTTTGTCAAGAACTTAAATGGTGCCAATTTGACATCGTCGTAATGAAAATCGCATTTCTCAACTTCTACTTGGATCCAGCTGAAGGATTTCAATAAACGGCAATTTGAACTAATCCCTACAATGAGGAAGGGACAAGTTGGAATGAGGAGGAGGGTGTCAAAAAGAAGTTCATTGGATGTGCTAGTATAGTGCTGATACCCTTATTCAAGGTGAGATGCCAGACAGCGTGCTGTTTGACGCATGCGCGCCACAGCGTTCAGTTATGTGCCGGGTCCACGTGCACCATCACCAATGAACAACTGATCACCAGCAGCAAGAAACCTAAATTACCTACACGTTAATCATGCTAATATTTGCTGTCAGTGGAGGTTGATAAGTTGCCGTTGGTGTTTAAGCAAGTATCAAGTGACATTTACCGTAGATGTTGGTTAGTCGTCGAAGAGGGGAAGGCTAGACCGAGTGTTCTGTCGTGGATAATCAGATACTCCTCAGGAGAACAATTGCATCATAGACGTCCATTCAAAGAGGCCGGTTTGACCCTAAAAGCAATCCGAGTAGGAGACTACTATAAATCCCCCAATTAAGGCCAGGTGTAGTCAGGCGCGACAGTTTGAGTGACTGTGTGTGGCAGAGATTGGAGTGCACCACCCTCTCACTTACAGCGAGGGCAGGTGAGAGCTTGAGAAACTCGTATACAGGCTGACAAATTGCACTCAAATGTGAGGTTAGAGTGATTGCAATTAGGCCTTGTATTGGGTGATATTGGCTGGATTGAGCAGGTCTCGTTGACGTCCCTCCGAATGTCTGCTGACCTTTTGTTAGACTAGTGGTTAATTTTTGACTACCATTGGCACATTTGATTAGATTGAACAAAACTCGTTTGCAGGCTTGCAAATTGGATTTAAATTTGAGGGATGGAACACTTTGCATATTATTAGAAAGGCGTTCTTTAGGGACTTTCGCTTAAGTTAGGGTAACCTTATCGGGCAGTCAAATAATTGTTTTATTGATAAATTTCTCTGTTCATTGTTCAAGTCATATAAATGAGAATATTTTTTTCTATTGAAAAATTAACCTGCTTTTAATTCTCCTATTGGTGAACGAAAGCATATATAACAAATGAATTTGACATTTATTTTTGCGTAATTTTATTATGATTTTTTATGTTTGCTTAAATTGCCGTTACTACTACAATCATTACGCTGTAGTATTGTGTTTGTCGCCCAAATTTTGACTTTAATTTGCCTTTCTACATGTAATGTATCATTAAAACAGATGGGACCAGGAAATTGCTATCATTTTTCACTCACGCCACTGTGATTCCGCTCTGGCATTTGAACTTTCAAGCGCGAGTTCAGAAAGCTAGGTTCCAATTTAGTGAGATATTTAGCCTCAATTATTCCGATCTCATTGGCAAATATTGCCGCACAGTAGATTGACCTAGCAACTTGGATTCCATTACCCCACGAATTAATAAATGCAAGAGTGTAAGAAAAAAAGATGGCGAATTAACTTGAACGACAATAAAACGTTTCTACACTGGCTCAAAGTGGAATTGTGGATATCATTTGAGACCATAAATAAGGAAGCCCTTATAAAATATGTTTTTGGTACTCAAGACTACAGTAAATATAGATGTATAGGAGAGCATCCAACCATCTCACTGACCCTTGCCTAGGCTGATCACACACAATACTTACACCAATTTTATGAAGTTAGCACATACCCTGCCAAACCAGTCGAAAAAAGGAATTTTGTGCGAATTGTGCGACAATTTTGTAAGTGAAGGTCTTCGGGAGTGCAAATAGGCACAGGTTTGTAAGATATTGTGGTGGTATGATGGAAAGGGGAATTCCATCAGATACTAAAGTGCATCTTCTCTGACAGTTCTATTTCGCACGTGCTCGAAGTCAGGAAAGATGGAGGCGACTCCTCACCTATGCCTGAAAGCGCGTAAACCATTACTGTCCTCGTCTTTCAACCCCATTCTCTGTATTCTCTTCCTCCGCTGCCAAATGCTGCTCACGACCACTTGTGTTGAAGAACACTGGAACTGACGATACCATAACTTGCGCAACAGCACATGGCTTGTGCTACTTGGAATTGATGTTTTTGATGCTCAAAATTCCACTCTTCCTACATCAACACCGATATGGGTGCCAATGTCAATGGTGGAAAACACCTGAGTAACCAATTTTCACTACAGTTCTAAGGGCAAACAACAGCTAATTAACCCAGACACGTTTGAGCACAATCGAGCAGTGGATTGTGAGGCAAGATATTGACGAATTCGGCTTTGTGATGCGTAGACGACAATCGAAAGCGTAGCATTATAGGTTGACAAATTATGTGTAATAAAGTATAAAATGGACAGGAAAGTTAGGTCATGTAGCTGCTGTCACATGGCCACAAGACGTCGATCGATTTATCTACGTGACAGGATAAATTCGTAGACAGCATAGGCATCACAATCTGCAGAAGTTGACCACTGTGATGAGCGCTATCTTTGAGTAGACCTAGCCTTCCTCAGTCTCCCTTCCCCACTTCAATGCAAACTCCGAACTACCTCTCTGTTTTGTTTGGACCACCCCTATTATTATCTACCTTGTTTCCTGGATATACCTAAGAGATCGCGCGCCATGTCCGCCTACTCTTCATCTTTCTCGACAGAGGAAACGTTGTCAGCCCCAGGCGAGTCCAACACTTGGAGGGGCGAGTTATGAACAATTGCGTGGTTAATTAATTGCCCAAGGAGTTGGTTGCTCAATCGTTGAAGCTAAAGTAAACCTTGAATACGTGCAGACAGGTAATTGATAGGGGTATGTTAATCGCATCACTGGAAAAGAATTAGTGCATCCTCAGTGTCATCCATGTTGTACCCAAACATCTTTGGTGACTGACCATGAAAAATGTCCATAGGAGTGTGATTGTCTAATGGAGCAGAGGGCGTGTAATTGTAGCACTAATTCGTTTTCCCGTCAATGCTGCGATTCAGCAGGGTTTTGTTCAGTGCTTGGCCTGATTTCCAGTGCTGTGATCGGTAGAGCCCGACCAACAATGTAGGAAATTTGAGGATGCCATGGGCGAGGACAAGCATATTGCTTTATGGGATGAGGTTAGAGGAGGAATGTGTATGGCATTGTAGACACTAGGGACGTTGGTCGCGCAGAAGCAGAGAAAATAGATGAGGAGAGGAGAAGGAGCAGGAGAAAGAGGAGGAGGAGAATAATGTTGGACTTGCTGAACGTTCCCATCCTGTTTGTTACCCAGAAGCAATTGATCAGTTCCGTAAGTGTACCTTTTATTCTTTCACTCCTCCCTTTGTCTCTTCGTTTCTATCCCTACTGCCCACCTCGCATGTGGTATTTAGTGCCAATTGTGAATTACCTACTACATCTACTGAAACAAGGAGCTAGAGAGAGAAAAGATTTTTGCGTTTCATGCCACCTGTACTGACCAGGATGATGTTGGTGTGGTCCCGGAAGTCGGTAGGCTTGAAGTACGAGATGTGCATTTGCAAATGTTGCAGTGGTGCCAGAAGCAGTTTCCCATTTGCATCGCCTCCACTCCATTCATGGCCATCCACCGATGGTGAGGAATCGTGCAATGGAGGAGACGGCAAGTCTCCACTCGTGATTGTGATGCCATCCTTCGGTAGGACTCAGTATTATTCCACCAATGCATGCCATTTTCTTGCTGCGTGTTGTCAATCGTCAGTGTGACTTCAATGCTGAGGCGACTAGTGAATATTCCATTGTGCTATTGTTCGTTGTAGTTTATCAACCATCCGGAGCATTTCCTGTGCAAATTGTGGAATATTACGAAGGTGATTGTGTTTCACATCGTGGTTGACGTGCTGAGTTAAGAGGAGACATGTGTGGTAGTGAGAGACAGTGAATTGAACCGGAGTTGCTTATGCCTGGTAGATGACTGTTCCGTTGGAGAGGAAGAAGACACAGGTAAGCGCACAATTGAGATGCTCTGATTTATGCATTGCATAGGTGTGTGTGTTTGTAGGTGATTGCAGACAGAGTGTGCGAGAAGGGAAGGCGGGGGAGGAAGGAACGGAGACAAGGGTGAATGTGGGTGGGAGCAAGAGTGAAACTGCGAAGGTGAAGACAAACAAGAACAGGGATGGAAATATGCAGGAGGAGTAGAAGAAGGAGGAGGAGGAAGAAGAAATGGAGGTGGTTAAGTTTGAAGCAAAGAGGAATGGAGGTGGGAAGGAGAAAAAGAATGGAGAGTGTTCGGTAGTGAATGTGGACTTGAAGAAGGAGGTAGAGGTGGAGTTGGAGGCTAGGGCGGAGGTAGAGGTGGAGGTGGAAGAGGAGGAAAGAAAGACGAAGGTGGAGAGAAGAAAAGGGTGAAGAGGTTGAAATGCATGCAACCTCGTGTGAAGAGCCGCCTTTGTCTGCCACGAATAAGTGCTTGTGTTTCAAAAAAGACTGCAGCGTTATGATTAAACTTACGTAACAACATATTGTGAAGGAGATTCCAAATATTTATAGTATCATCTTGCAAGTAGTTTTGCATTTGAAATCACCCGCCTAGCAGAGGAAGTTATTCACAGCAATGAACTTGGAGCAGCCGCGGATGATGATGGAAATTGATCATTCCCCTATTGATGCATTGGTTTGCAACACTAGTGGATTCACAATAAAGCATGGGGAGAATTAAGAGGCAGTAAATGCAAATAATCTCCTTCCATACGGTACCTAAGACCGCAAAGTTGGATTACATGCACGCCTATTTATTGTCTTCGCTTACCCTCCATTAGGCGGATTAACCCTTCTGCTGTAATGACTGTTGCATGTGGAGAGATGAGAGCTGCACCTACTGCAGCAGCAATATCAATGCCGATGTGGACGGTGGATGAGGGATGTAGGTGTAGACAAGGAAACGAAGAACGATGTGAGTGAGACAAAGGAGTTGAAAGCTGGATGGATGTGATTGGGGACGGGAACGCGGTTAAGCAGAAGAATACAAATTTGACCTGCGCGTTCGTGCTCGCGGTTGGCATTTTGCCTGTGGTACTAGGCCTTTTGAGGCATATGGCTTCACTATCTCCTGCGGACATACAAGTGCGGGTCTTCCTCTGTCTGCCGCCAAGGCCGCCCCATATTTGCCCTACTCTACTGTACTTCATGACCGTTTCATGGGGGCACCGATTATATCCACTGCTCACTCAAACGAGAGTGTTTTGCCGAAAAGTCACCCCTTGTGTACCAAAATGAATTAAAGTATACATGGAAAGTCTGCAGAATGAACTTCCAGTGAATGTATGCATGTGTGGCATTTCTCTCAGGATGTGCCTTCACCTTGAGGTGCTAAATTTAACATCTCGTCATTGACGATCAAAGCGACGAAATTGTGCACTGGTTGGCATATTCCCTAAGGTAAAGCAGTTGTTAAGGCATGTCTTTCGCTATTGTTGGTCCCTTGATGGCAGGCGAGGATAAGGCAGCCTTGGTGATATACAGCGGATCTGGTATGTGCAAAGGCGGCTCTGCTTGTGACGATGCAACTCGTCATCGTTGGAAAAGCCTGATGGGATCCTGCATTACACCTTCTACAGTGCACCATTTAAGGCATTTGACCAGCAACCCATTCTTTCCATTGGGGCTCCACTCAAACACAAGGCTAATAGCACTAAATGAAGCATTTATTACATGTTCCTCGAAGAAGCTTATGTGGTTGAAATACGCTTGACCATGTACAGCTTTTCATTCCGTGTACTTCCAACAAGTCCATTTCAAGACTCGCGCGATTTAAAAGTTATTTTAGAGATAACTAGACGCTACAGAACGGAAAGACTAAGAAAACTCATCGACACGTCAGTGATATCTCACCTCGTGAGAGGCCTTGATGTAAGCAACAAGCGGCGAAATCCGTCTCGCCGTCCAAACAGCAGCGCTGACACTGTGGTGTGCCCATGGGGGTAGAGGATCCAACCGGTAACGGAATGGAACCAATTCGCGATTGTTCCTTAGAGAGGTTACACTCACCGACATCATGTGGGTGTCATTCAAAATGTTGAACATTGTAAGAAGCAAAAATTTTGTTTGTTTTCCTGAATAGTCACTTCATATATATTTTGATTCATCCCAAGGTACAACTAACCCCTTCAAAAAACTAACAATATTTTTTCGACACCCATATGGGCATTGAATTATCACGGCTACAAGTTATGCTTTTATCAGTGTGTTGACACTGCATCAAGTAAATTGGAAACACATAGTCTAGCCTATTTTAAATGCGCGATATTTGAAACAGTATATGCAGGTGGAGGTAAAGAATTCAAACTATGATGGCACAGAGAAGATACCGTCAGCGAAGCCTCCGCGGAATCAGAAGAACCAGCAAGCCGTCGCCGAAGCTAGCAGCAGCGCATCGCATCCACCTAATAATGCTCGCAGGCGTGGGCCTTTCGTCTTATTCATTGCCCATTCAGACAACCAATGCTCAAAAAGTGCAGGACACACGCTTGTCATTGGTGGAATGGGGTGCACGCTCTGCGCATACACAGCCCGCGGCATCAATGTCATCCCCCTGTTTATTCGACCATGTTCCGGGATCTTGTGCGGTTAGAATCCAGATTATGGACAGCTCTGTCGGTTTGCCGCTTTGTTTAGCAGTTTGGTTCAAAAACTGTACAGTTGGATGACTAATTGATAAATGAATGGCTTGGCTTTGTTCATTTCACCGTTTTACAACTACCGTTTCAACTTATAGCGTGTGACCCCATTCACGCTCAGAAGTAAGTTCCCCAATCCAAATAAGTGGCGAGTGAAAAGCGAGCACAATAATGGAAGAAAGTGCAATTCCTTTATAAAAGAACTGCTAACCCTCTTGTTTTACAGGGCACACACAAGAAGCAATTAAAGACGTGAAAGCACAACCACGTGTCGGCAATTACAGGAAGTGTCGTTTCAAGCTTAACACCTGTATGGTCATCGCGATGAATGTGTTTCTACTGACGAATAACTAAGGTAACTGAAAAGACAACTTGGAGGCATCACATAAAGTGGAGCTTGCAGGACTGTTAGAAATGACCGACAAATCGCAGAGGTGAATCTTGGTCTGATGGCCATGCACAACTTTTATTGCTTCGGATAAGGGTGGTTCATATTGTGAGACAAAAGAACAGGCGATCATGAAGAGGAACAACCCTCACAGGCACTCAGAGTGGTCCAACCAAAAAATGCAAGCTTGAATGACACCAAGCGATAAGAAATTATCAAGGTGAAAAATCAAGCACAGATGCAGGATGGGCTTTGATGCGAAAGAGCAACACGAAATAACTAAATTTTGTGCAAGAAATTTCCACAAAGGACATGTGTAGCAGACAATAATAGACACTATAGCACTGTCCGTTTCCCATTTCACTCCACTGTTGTGAAGGCGTCGACCCCCTCCTTCTTCCCTAGAACAACTTGAACCCGGTCTACTCGGTGAATTTAAACTGTCCTAGGACAAATACGCGGGCAGAGCCAAAGCTTAAGAGGCTAAAAATGCCAAATTTGCTTCTAGGTTTGTTCAACTGGAAAATAGCGTTACCCTTTTTGAATTTGGCCCTCTTTCTTTTCCACACAGGTCATAGTCAAGCTGGTGACACTTGAACATGAAAAGACTCAGGCAATGCATAAAAGATACCCAGAAAATATGAGGAGGTAAGAAGCATCACTAAGCAGGAAATCCGTGTCCCTAACCCTCGGAGATGGCCATGGTGGCCGTTTATTTTTGTAGCAAAATGGACAAATTTCGCTCTAGTTACTAGGGAATTTAAAGGAAAAGCTGCGGATTAGTGTTCACTGGTTTTCCAACTGTTAGTTTTAGGCTGCGAATTTGGTCCTTAAGTCGTCAGGAAAATCTGGTGCATCTTTCACCTTTTAGCTCGACACTTTCTACTGAGAGCTGACTGCCTATGGCCGCCAATTATCTTACAGTAGTGTTAGAAGGGCGGAGTCAAATGGCACACACTAGCCCAACATCAGCATCACGCGTGGTAAGCTAATTTCGTCAATAAATTAGTGACTCCCAACGTTACCTTTGTTGCGAGAGGATATTTCAACCTTTTTTTATCTCCCGTGTTCGATAAACATTTCATACTAAGCGATGCACCACGCGATTAGCGTTGACATTAATCCCCTAGCCAATCGCATCATTTAACGCATGACATGGAGCAAAATAGCCACTTCTGATTGGCCATTGATGTTGTGTGCGAGAGCCATACGACTCAAAACACCAGTGCCTTATCATACATGCAGCAATCTTGAAGGCTACAGTGGATTTGGATGCAATAACTAGAATGCCAACTCTTATTTAGGCCTTCTTTTGACGTGAATTAAGACCAGTTTGGGAACAGCTCTAGACAAGTTCGTAATAAAGCGATTAATTCGGCTACCCGTATAGGCTCCAAGCTGTGGCATAGCGGACCACGAGGGCTACACAGGGGCACAGTATCTGCTATTTGACATCTTACCTGAAGAGACCGGCGGGTTAATATAAGTGATACTACCACACCCTTGCCTTCAATTTATTGTGTGAAGATACAAGATTGCGGCCCAGTTTTGGGGTTTTTTGCAACAATAGACACAAAAGTAAAGATTTCTAGCAGCAAATCCAACGTGAATGATTTTGTAGCTGTACACACATTAATGCTACCAGTAATGCCTGATCATAAGTATCTTCTTTAGCAGTCCCCATCCCATGTCTCCTTTCATGGCAAAACCTCTTTTCCTACTACCCTAAGTTAAATCCGTATTATACGCTCCAACCATTCTACTGGATAAACATTTAAGAGCTGCAGGATGAAATGTTTGCTTTAACCTGCATTGGGTGCATTTGTGCATTAAGGATGTATTAATTTATGTTACAGTTTGTGGAACCGCTTTCATCATTTGCTAGTGCATGAAAAGTGTCTAAACATTTAGTGACATTTGTTGGTTAGAAAATGAAAGAATTCTATAATGATTATAAAGCTTTAGTTGCCAAACATCAGCAATGGCTCCAAATGATTTCTTTATCAATTTTTCTACTATGCTGCTCTGCTCTACTTTATTTCATTCTATTCTCACTTCTAATGCATGGGTAAACAAGGTATCACTGGAATGGAGAGGTGGCAATTGTCATCCTCCCCCGTGGAATGCACTCCTTTCATTCCTATCTCAAAATTTACTGCAGGGCTGGGTACATGCACAACCGCCAGCACTGTCGCTGGCTCAGCTGCCACAACAACAACAACATCATTTGGAACAGTAGTCATACTACCCAGCCTTTCATGACTTTCATCGATACAATGGTCAGTATTAATGACAACAACATGATCGCCAGACATTCTGGCAACATATTCAATGTGAAGGCATGTATAGACTAGTTCTAATAACGGATGGGGTGCAGGGTACTGGTTAAATTTCCTTTTAGCAATCGGGAAAAATTTGCCTGCTTAAAATGATGCTTTTCATTTCAAAATGATATCAGGAAATTAGCATTTTAGAAAATCATTTTTTTATTTATTGCAGAGGAAGGCCTCCTACTACTTTAGTTAATTTAAGTTATTTGCAAACTAACGAATGAAGAAAGTGTGAATGAATGCGAATTTGATTGACGTATGCGAAAATGATTGCGTTAAAGGACTGATGAGGGTGCCAACGTGACTGTAATACATGCGGCAGTAGATGGCAAGTGTGGCATATAACAGATGTTCGATGACAGGTCTAGAAATGGTTGGATGTTGTGGGACATAACAAGGTTGTAAAGTGTAATTGTGAAGAGACTCACTCACTCATTAGGACGTTGCACAGGCGACCGTGTGTCTGCCTGTCAACCATCAGACAGAGCATATAGCCTCCCAACTCAACGGTTGGGAGGAGGAGTCATATTTGAGTAAGATCCACGCCATCCCTACCACAACCACATTCTGCTTTTCATTAACATATTTGGATTTTTCGACAAAGCAGAGCAAGCTGCGTGCCGAGTCAGTTTGTTATACATCCATATAAACTGGGAAAGTTTGGCAGTCGAGGATATCTACCTCACGGTGTTGATTTCCTGTCGAACTACGAGTCATGAGCCATCACCAGACAATCCGCTTACCGCTCCATTAACGTACACTTCAGTTCCCAAAACGCCAAAGTTACACTGTACCTAAACGTCAGCCAGTGAGATCTTTATACCGCCCCGATGGACTACACTTAAGAAAGGTAAAGCTCATGAGGAATAACCAGTAAGTGCCTCATTTCGAGGTCATACAGATATAACATTGTGACTTGCATTTTAGGCCGAGGACGGTAAGAGGTAGCACCACATCTACTATGGCCTGTCTTCTTTCACAGACGAAGTAGAACAGAGGGTAGGAAACAAACTTCGGACTGGCTAGGGAAGGAGGCATAGAAGTGGTCCTGGAGTAGATTTTTTTATCAACTTGCAATTCACAAATTTTAAGTCGTGCTAAGAATGGACGTACAAAGGGCATTTGAATAAGCGGCCTGCTGTTTCTCTTCTCACTCATAACTTTTCCTTCTTCCCTTGAGCAAAAAGCCTCACCTATTCACCCATTTACAAAAATTCTTTTACTTCCAAACAATATCCCACATTTTTGATGGAAGCTTTTAGAAAACCCACACTTCACCTTCCTTGACGTTCACAGCGTTGATAGGTAAGAAGGCAAGCATCAATTTTTTGCAAAAGTAGACGCTTAACATTTCCAATAAGCAGAAGATTGCCCCATATCGTTAGTACTATCTTTGAGAAGCAAAAAAGACAAGAATGATCCTACACTGAACAACAACTTGCATTGCTGCCAAACCATTAAAGGAGATGTAGCATCCACAGTTAAGTGTTGGATACCAAGGGAAGAAGAAACTATTACCGAAATCGTAAGGCACAAGAGGATTTGGAGGGTTGCGCCTGAGATGCACGATTTCAATCCCACCATTAATCTAGAAATTTCAGATTAAACCCAACGCAAAGACTGCAGTGAAAGTTGTTGTTCAATGTAGGATCATTCTTGTCTTCTCTGGCTAGACCATACGTGTATCCATCGACTAAAGGCCTTTACTGCACAATGCACAGGGACTGTCTGGAGGGACAATAAACGGGTTTGTATTAAGCCTAGGCTGTTTAGTTGTGGTCGACGGATATTACAATAACTTACTGCAAAAGCAAAAAATGGCAAAATCTAAGTGACTTCTTTTGCTGAGGACAACTTCTTCCATAGATGGGTCCTTTTGTTCCGTCTTCCAAGGTATTGACACCGGGACACTCTGATTTATTGACCAAGTCTAGTGCTCACCACCACCCCTATGAGTTAATAATAGAAGCGATGACATTTTAATTCCACTTTGCTCAAAGGCTGTCCCAGTTGTCATCACATCAATTGTTTACTGCCGAGGTCAAGGGAAATACAACACGTGGCACGATAGAATCTTCATCATCACCGAGTTGCCTGATTCACTCGCCTTTTCTACAAATAACGCTACCTACTCACATGAAAGGCGGAACCAGTCAATCAGCTCTCATTTGTAGCCTTATCTGTGCTCTGTCATTTGATTTGTGCAGTGGTAATAGACTCTGAATGAGTGAGCGGGAGAGGAGGATGAGAAGTAGGATAGAGGAAAAGGTAAAAAGCAAGAGTTCTTTAACGCTCTTTAAAAAATCAACTTTTAACAGTTTGTAATGTAGAGCTTTCCGTTTGCTTCCAGCTGTCGAGAATTCTAGGTGCAAAATTTTTTTATCATCAACGTTAATGAGGTACATAAGGTGTCTGTCTACTAAGTGATTTTAGTAGCATAGTCATGCACAAGCAACTAGTAGTTCGCGAAATCATTTCACCACCTAAAACGGGGAATCCTTCTGCCAAAAGCAGTTAAAGGACAGAGGCCTCTAGGAGATGCCAGATCTGTGACTATTCTTGTGTCCTCCGTGGCGTACCGGCTTTCTGTAATGCAACGTCTGGGTAAAGGCAATTTCATAGCATGTACAAAGAAGGCAAATTTTAAATCCCATCGTTTGGGGGAAGGTTAGGGAGAAAATAGAGCATTGACCTTATTAACTTTGGCTGTAAATGGCTTTATGACGATTACTTTTGGCTACTAAACTTGAGTTGGAATCATGGAAGAGCGTCGTTCTTGTTTACCCTCTTTTATTCATGAGTTGTTGGGTATGGAATTGAAATGTTACTCCAGTGCTCTGCAAACCATTAGTTTCCTATCTCAAACTATACTGTTCATAATTAAATGTCCTGAGGTGAGAATCTATGCCCACGAAGTCAAACTAATTCACCTAGCTTTGGACTATAAATATTATTCTTTGTTAGAATCACGACCATTTTACGTCAAAACGAGGATGGCATGAGGTACGTGACAGTCCCCTGGGGAGTTGAACTGAGTAGCCACACCCCAGATGTGCGTGAGTCATTGGACCTCGTTGTTTGTGACCTCAGGTGCAAATACGAAAGTAACATGAAATAAAATGAAAGCGGACTTAACCTAAAACTATACATACTGTGTTCCTGAGAGAACTTGAATATGTAGAGGATGGAACAGAGTCGATTATCTCAGGTTCTTGGTTTGTTATAATAATGTGGAAAAGGGCTAATGTGTTTAACAGCAATAGAGAATGGTTTACACAATCGCTTGTGCTTAATTTCCTCCACTAAAACACCAATTAGATTGATTCACTTTTATGCAGAATGTAGGCTTTTCCAAAGAATTTCCGAGTCTTTGACACTAGTCGGATCCACCTGTGCCATCAAAGAATATCATGCTTATGGAAATGCTTCAGATTGCCCAAGGACCTTAACTTTCAAGTCATCCATAGAAGAGATAATAAAGTCTTCAGTAGTATGTCTGTGTTTTGAAGAGATACGCGATACACATTTCCTCACTTCTGCCACATGTTCTACAGTAAGACTTACTCACGCACCTGACGGACGAGGCCATTTAGTGTACCAACATGGAATCAATTTTGTACGCAATGTGCAGAAGGATAGGGCGACATGCCACTTTGGTCTGTACAGGCTTCACCTTTTCGCTCATTCTGACGTATTGTGGTTAGGCTGACATGTTAGCTTGTAAAACCCATAAATTATTCACCTTTGTACTGTTAATAGCAGGCTCCTTTTAAACTCGGCTCCTTGAAGCAGTGTCGCGTCCTACAGGCCACAGAAAATTATTTCGTGAGACAATAATTTCTTTTACTCAAAGACCGCCTTGCTAGGCTCAAAAACCATCGTTACTCAGGAATGTAACACATCTATCACGCATCGACTACCTTAGGAATTATTTGCGGTGTGATCACGTAGTCGGCTAAGGACATCTGTGTCACGAAGTTAGTCTATACTAGAATCGCTCGATAATGGTAGCTTCCAGGAGTCTCTATTTATCTATCCGCATTTATTTGTTCACAATCCTCTATATGTGGTGGATGCTAAAAACGTGCGTATCGCTAATACGCAGTGCCAGATGATAGCAGACCTGGAAGATCAAAGGCATCGCTCCAAATTCGGGCGAATATTCTCTGTTTTTATGCGTTTAGGTGTATGATGGACTGTAGACCGTATTGTTGGTTAAGTAGGATTCAGTGACTTGCTAAAATCCAAACGGCAGTCAAGACTGAAGCCTACCTGTCAAATGCGATGCAAACTTAATGTGACCAGTGCTTGTCTGTGGGATCATATAGTGGACTCCAGGACGGGCGAGGGGGAGAAAATGTCTCCTCCTTACTCGTCCTATATCTCTAATAATACGTCTCCAGCATTCTTGCGCACTTTACCACCTATTCCTGAAGACGGCGTTAAACAATCACATACAAAAATGAATTGGCAGCTGGATTCATAGGTGAAACAAAATCGCAGTAGGTCAAAGCTGGGTTTTTACTAGTTTTAGAGACGCTGGGCAAATATCATTGGCTGAGTGGATAGGTTCGTACATGCTGGCCGATAAAAGAGAGCAGTTGCAGCTCCCGCCAATTATACGGTAGATTGAAAATTTACTTTAAAAATAAAAGGAAAATCCTACTACAGTTTTAAATAGGACCGAGTCACTGTGGTTACTTAGCCCAGAGGACATTGCTGATGAGGAAAATAGCAAATTCTGTTTTGCCTTTATCCATGTTATTTGGCTGTTGCTCACTTCTCAGATGATGGCGAATTGGTGTTACGTGCTCAGACATCCCTAAGTAGACCGTTTTTCGGAAAATGCAAGGCTTCAAGGTATCAAGCCTTAAGCTAAAAAGCACTGGTTACAGACACACGTGAATACATAATTCTCTAATTTTAAGCATTCAGTTCCAACGCTGCCCATATTTTAATCTCGCCTTTTTCTTGGTTTTCCGCTCAAACACTCAATCACTGGCCTTTTGGATATTTTTCCTCCTCATTAGCTTGCATGCAGCAGAGGCATGCTCTGGGTCTGCAGATAATCACTTAAAGACCACGGTCAGTCAGACATTATAAATAAGCCTAAATGAAAAAATTTAGCCACCAAAACATTGTCAACCATCTGGAGACTCAGATGGTCGGTCTACCAGCTACCAGGTCTGAGAGAGGTGTCCTACATTGCACAATCACACACGCTAGCAATAATGCGATGCCTCCAGACACTGGCAGATGCAAAGTCAATTACAGATGGCAAACGAAGAGAACTCTGCATTCTGTGCATAGTCATGTGCCTACCCGGTGTGGGAAAGAAATGTTCACTGCCTAAGCTATGCGCCACACATAAGTACATATTAACGACAAGCCATCAAGTCAATCAATGTCACCACTCGGAGTAGAAATGACACGCCTGCATATCTCCTTGTCTACTGCCCACAGTGTTCTATTTGCAAAGAAGATGGTGAAGTGTGGAGCCATAGTATTCACTGCAGTCACGTTGGCAACAGTTCTATTTACCTTTGACATTACGGGTTATTTTATCCATGTTAACTTAGTATTGACTTAAAACAGGTTGTTGTTGTGATATAAGCAATGGGTCGACGTGGTTAATGCACGCATTTTAGTCGTAGGTTTGAGGCCACTAATGATTAAAAGAGGGTTTTTAGGACATTAACGCCTTTTCTGCGTCCTGGACAGGCAGAGGCCCAAGTGTCACGTCGACTGGATTTTGGCTTAATGTGCATATCGACACATACAACGCATTTCCATCTCACTGGCTATTGCTTCTTTAATATCACGTTGCCAACTTGACGGTTATCTTTACACGCGGAACCCTTTAGCCAATGAAGGCACTGGTGATTGCTCGTCGCACGGCTGCCTGTAAATATCACGCCTAGCAAGAGCATCCAACCTCGAGAGGATCCGTTGCGATTCACTGCAATGGGAGGAATGTTTTGTGCGTTTGCCTGTTTGCTTGATTATTAATTTTAGCAATCTCACCAACGGTAAGTTATTCCCCAATTATCTTTATATTAGTGTGACTTTCTCACTATTTAGCTACATTAAGGCAGTGCTCTATCATGGTAGCTCATCATTAAGCCAAAAGGCAATAAAGTGAAGGGCATTGGCAGCAACTACTATGATAGAGACGAGGAATTAATTGCATTCAGGTCTATCTAGTAGGGCTAGATGATGTTTCCAAGTTCCACTCTTTGCATAGTCTTTATTGCATTTGTTTGCTAAGCTGTTGATGAGTCTGTCTTATTCTACCCGCTAACCTGATTGCCGCATTCGCCATTTCTGAATTCTAATATTCACATTCCATTAATGCTTGTCCGTACATATGCAGTACAGAATGTATAGTACCAGACAACAATGATAGGCAACTACAATGCATTCCAGCACTCCGACACATGTGGCTGAGCTCGTCAAATTAGGAGACAAATGGAAGGTGACAGTGGTGGTAATGAGGATATGATTTGCTTGTAGAGTCTTAAGAATTTTATTCTTTTTTATGTTTGCAGCACGATAAGTAACTCTGTCTGCTGCCTACCTATTTCACTACTTGTCACTACACTAATATTAGACTGAGGAGTAGACAGACACCCACAGACTCAAGAAGACATCGTGGATCTCGAGCAGCAGGATTGACGACCTCGTATTCATCCTTCCAACAATATCCATCTAATCACATCACATACTTGGGCCTGTAGGAGCTTCAATCCCAGAAAGTTTGTCAATTCCATTGGCAGACGAGGAGCACTCCTCCCGCAGCACTTGGCACCGCACCACTATTGACGTGGTGGAAATCGAGGAGCCAAATCTCACCGAGATCGGCTACGCCGCTGTAGCTGGTGCTTCCTCAAATTTAGCGGTGTAGTTAACACCACGTAGTTATGCTCTGTATCCATACTGAATCCAAAGTTTTGTTTCTTTTTCTTTGCCATTGGTTCGCATTTTCTATTCCACATATTTCGTTTAAAACTCGAAGCATGATGATAAGCAGTGTCTCTACATCTCATTTATTCGTTTAAGCCTTCCATAGAGCGAAATGGAACCATGAAAATATTGTCGAAATTAATGCAGCTTTTTGTGGTGTCTCACGTGATAAATCGTGTTTTTGTTACGGCGTTAGCACTTTTAGGTCGGTATGTGTAAGTTCAAACCAAAGCTATGCAAGCACCTCAGCAATTAGTGTGGTCCGTGCTGGCGCTAAGCGGGATCTGCTATTGAAACATAGGAATTGCTCCATTAGTCCCTCTGTACCTTAACCTCCGTTGACTTCAATATATTGAGCCATCTTCCACGTACAAATAGTGGTAACTATTTCAATATTTATCGACTGCATAACTTGACTATGCTATTGGAATCTTTTAATTATTCCTCAGCCGCTTCCAAGGAGATAATGGACGTTGCTGTAATCATGATGATGGTAGATATGAAGGGGATGTGAGAGTAAAGGTGAGGAAAAGGAAAAGGAGGAGACAGAAGTTCAGTTGAGTTACCATCATCGAAGAAGGGTGGAGCGATTTTCAAAACGGCTGTTTCGTAGGTGACATTGCCAAATAAAGCTGCCCTTCAATATTTATTCATGTGAATTCCTGCAGAACCATCGGATAGGAGGTAGAGGTCACCTAACAGTGCTATATGGCTGGCAATACTGCACATCTCACTCCATCCAACGTCGTGCTCTCCCTCGACTTTAGTGGGATCTCCGAGAGCTCATGCAAACAGTCGACCCTCAAAATCTAAAATTCCTTAGAGACATAAGTCGTAAGTATGCCGTACCATCTGTATTTTAACGAAGGGTAATTTTTTAGGCAATGCTGCTCCTATTTTCCTCAACGTCTTCTCCCACAAGATAGAGGCTTTGTGCATCTATCCACCATGGTCAGCTCGAGAAAGACACCTCACCGATAGATAGCCAAGTTTAAGCACTGTGGAAGAGAACTCACTGGCCATCTTTTAAGACCTAACAAGAAATCAGGACACTTAGCAAAGTTTTTTCTGTCCCTAAACTAACGAGTGTGGACCCAATAAACCGAAATCCTTCCTAACGTGGACACTCTACCCAAGCAAAAGATATCCAATTAGTAATACAAGGGAGTTGATCATCTCCTAGATGCCCAAGAGAGCTAGATATAAAATGTACAGAAAATACAGACGTTTTCCCGCAATCGGATAACAGTGAAATCGATTACTAATAGACATTCGCTTTATTTAACAAATTTCACAAACCAGTTCGAGGTCTAAGCCTCATAAAGTAGAAAGATTTATCGTAGAGTTCAGCAAAATCTATGCAAAACTTGGAATAATTAGCACGGTAAGCTATAGTAGGAAGGGCACTTGCTGGTAATGAGTCCACGTAGAGAAGAGAGTTCTGAGACATAATCCGACAAGTGCAATCTTCGAACAATTGAAGGATATCTGAACGAAGGGGATGGTGAAAAATGTGCGCCGACACATGAATTTTATCAACTCCCCGAAATGGGAAACGAATTGTACAATAACTCCCGAAGGGGGGGACAAATGTCTCCGAGGACATTATTAGAAAGTGCAGATAAGAAAAGGAATAAAGTTAAACTAGTAATGCAGTTAGGTATGCGCAAGCCTAAATCACCGGCGCAAAAACTCGTTAAAGTAATATTACACAGACACATTTAAACAAAATTAAACCTAATATTTGCGCTCAAAATCTATGAAATGACTGAAATTGTAACAAGTGCAGATTCAGAATTTTTACCTCGTTAGAAGAAATAAGATTATAACTTTTTGTCCTGGTAGATGTTTGGAGTTAATTGTGCACTTTTATTAGTTAGCTGTAAAAATATACCTATTTTTAGAAGCGTTGATATTTTTACAAACATGCTCCGTTTGCTTGAATTAGGGGTTTATTTTTTCAAGGGGTATTATAAATTTGAATGGATTTAGGCATCCTTTTAAGGCAACTCACTATAACATTTTTGTGAGATTCATCCTCCAATAATTAAAACTTTACACACGCAGCGATCAAGTGATCAAATTCGATTGAGTAAATAGCGCAGCAGCCACCTTTACGAAGCAACTGTTGAACGGCTTGCACACCACTGGCGCTGGCCCTATTTTAGTAGCACCATCAAACCAACCAACCATTTTTTTACACAGTGCAACCGTGCATAATTAGTAGTCGAATTCTTTATTCATAAGCCAAAAACGCTGAAATTGGGCAACCAAATGGCAATCAAACGACATTCTGCTAACTATATTAAGGTAGTATTTAGTGCAGTACCGCCGGCGTTGTCAATGTACTTTTACTTCAGTCTATCAATGGTGCCATGGAGTTGTCAAAACTATATCCATAATTCTAATTATAATGGTATTTTTAAACAAATAAACACATGCATGTCCAAACTGTATACACGTTAGCGGTTAAGGTTGTAAGTTCTGTTGAAGAATAATGTAAAGGCCTATGCGCTACTTAAGTAGTAATGCACATTGGTGGTTTTTTGTATCATTTTGTGAGAACTTCGTTTGAAGGAAAATATCAAAAAATGCACAGCCAAATGTACTGTCACATTTCAAGGAACTGTAATAAATATGATTTGTTTGCAACAATAGCGCCTTGTCATTAGCTGGAACTGATGTTTAATTGATATCTCTATGTTTTGTTAACACATTTCGATAAACTTGACCAATTCAAGCTCAAAACTGTCAACGCAACAAAAGTTTCACTGATAATTATGGCGTTTATATTGGTGTCACAATTTCCAAAGGTCATAATTCGCCACCTTATAGTGGATCATACAAGGTGCAGAAATGTACATAATGGCAAGTTTAAATAAGCAGTAGTCCATAGTGGAGCAGGTGCTAGCATTGCTCTGTGCCTGAGTTGCATAGCAAGATAACTAATACGCAACGACTGTAGAACAGATAGTTTTGTCGATCGGCCACCTCGAATGTCATAAGAGAGGCGCAGGTGGAAAGCACTGACCGCCAAAAACCAAGCCTTTCATCCGCGCACTTACTCGGCGGCGGCATATTTACGGCTATTTGTTGTCGTCACTCCTGATTGACTGATTGATGCGCCCTTGCACTTGGAGTAACAGTGACACAGGACGTAGGTGCTAACAACCCGATGTCACCTCTCAACCACGTATCAGGGAAGGAGGATGGAAGAAGTGCAGCCTAAATGTTTTCAGGATTGACGTCTAAACACCCATCAAAATGCAGAGGCCTATATGAAAAAACAAACTTAAGCAATTGTCAACGGGACCTGCAAACCCTATGGAACTATTTTGTTTCAAAAGTACACTAGACTCAACCATCCCATGCATAGTGTGGATAGATGGATTGCCCCACTTTAAATATATTGTTAGCGTGTGGAAGAGCGATATTAACTTTTGAGGGTGCAATATTTGCAATTCTTCCCCTAAAGGAACTTAAAGGAGCTCAGTGGATGCTGGTCTTAACATAATTATTTTGAGCTGTCTTTCCTCCTATTAAAGGATGATCTCTCCTAAATCCTGCTAGGAAGCCAATGCAAAACCATTAAGTAACCCAAGAAACAGACTCGTTGCATATCTAAAAGTACAGACGTCCGGAATGGGTCTAAAACTTGGGTACTTAAGTTTCGTAAATCGACCTTAAAGTAGCAGTGTTTCGATGGATGAATTATACAGGATGGATGTGTGATCGATGGATGGAAGGGCAACGAGAACTGCATAGATGTTTTTGAAGACGTATTATAAAGAAGGTATGACTATTCCCAAAGTGAAATAAAAATTGACGGGTTTGTTTGTGTTTGTCGATGAACGAAGGAATAGGAGTGAGTAGGAATATTGTAATGAGCGTTGGAATAATCTGAAAAGAATGCATGAAAAGTGTGATGGAGAACAGAAAATCGGAAGTGCACAAGGAGGTAGGAGGGATGTAGCACCTTAGAACGACCAATAGTGTCGAAGTATTGTGATTGCAGATGGACCATTGATTTTCCTCGCCTTAGGTTCCTGTGCAATAATATGTTGTTAATCTCCGACTGGAGGTTGAAGTGCAAAATGACTACTGGTTTCCAAGACAGAGAATGGTTATTATTGGAAGAAGAGATGTATAGAACTGAGACAAATAGGTAAACAGGTTCATATTGCTTATTATTTGGTGCTCAAGGAAGTAAAAGCGCAACTTGTGATGTGTTTTTAAGTTCACAGTAAGCAGATGTTGGATTCTAATGCAATTTTTTAACTTGCTTTGTTATTCTTGTCTCGTAACGCACTCCATTTGTTCCCTCCAGTGCCTCCCCACCTCCTCCAAAACTTGCCAAAGCTACTCGAGCTCGCTTCCTGCCATCACCGCCCATAAAATTTTACCAGTTGGAAAGCGGGTAAAATGAGATAGGGATTATTCCACCCCTTGCAAAAACCTCCACCACTTTGTGGTACCACAACCACACATGACTTCAAATAGCTCCTCTTGATTATTACCAATGCACTGCAAATAGCTTAACACTTGAGTGAGCTAAATTTTAAACTTGTGAAAACACTTGCATTGTATGCGAGGTGAAACAAGCCATGCAGTTGTGACTTTCAGTGCCCCATCGACTACTGGGTCCATCAAGGACTGGATGTATAGAAAGTTGCAAATCAAAGCAAACAGCCTTTTGTTTAAGAAGGGATTAGCCTATCCACTAGATAGTAAGTTATAAACCTCCTCAGTCCTCATCTCCTCCTATTATATACTCAGCCGATTTTCTTGCTTGTCAGCCCCTAGACAGATCGGCAGGTGCAAACTGTGGAAACACAATAGCAGTGGTTGGCTTATTCAAAGTGCTTAAAGAAGCTCAGCATAAAATAATGGGCAAAGTGCTGATATCCCTGTCATATAATCCCAAAATCACCCCTCTTCTCGCCAAAATACAATCTTTCCCACTTAGAACAAGGAGGTCGATACTGCAGCAAAAAGTAGCCATTATTATCTTTGGAAAGTCTTTAGTGCAGAAATAAATTTCTCTTGAATGCTCTAGATAGCCGAGCCGAATGAGTTTCGTTAATATTGCTAGTAACAGTAGGTTCAGTCACGAGACTTTAGGGGCTCGCGCATTTGGCCCACGATCGTGAAAATGATATTTCCACATGCCCCCAAGTATGTTGTGCTCAAATCAAGCTTAGAAAGGAGAAGAACACTTTGTTCTTAATTAAGCTTAAATGGTAATCAAATGGATCTTAAAACGTGTGGTCAACACTGATACGTGACTTCTGCGTTGTATTCCTGAAGGTGTAGGTGTCTGCATATTCTGTGTTTACCTTTTCGCCCGCACCTTTACTAACTTGGAACAAGTAGGCTCATTGAGTAGGGGCAGTCTGTCTGGGCAGTATTATGGACGGTGTGCAGTGGTCAGGGTTGCGCTTGTTCGACGCACGCTTCTGCCTTGGAGGTGAGTGAAGCTGGTTCCAATACAATTCTTTCCTTCTATGACTGCCTCTCGACTCAAAGGAGTATTCAAGTAAATTTAAGAACAGTGGGCAAATATGTAATTTTTTCAGAAGGGTGTTGTGCACTTTGGCAATCTCCTAGTAATTAATACTATTATGGGGACGGTGATCACAAAGTAGGTGTGCTGACGTCATTTAACTTCTGACACAGGTTCTTCCCTCCTTAATTTCGCTGACAGTATACATGGTACAGTAAATAAGAGCTCTACGCGATCTTCGTAGAGGCTGAATGTTGGGCAAGTGAAATACTCGAATCCCTCAGGCACCAAATTGCTATGTAGGCAGTCATTGGGGAAGATACATGACCTTCACTTTAATTGGGTCGATTCTGTGGCACCGTCAATCTGCTGTACGCGGTTTCGTTACAAGTAGGGTGTTTCTATCCGGAAAATTGTTGAGATATCTTGGTCTCAATCACCGCAACAGTCCCCAAGGCTGATTGTGTGAACCTGTAGTAGACGCCAAAGAGATGGCCAACTTAGATTAAACAGTCACAGTAGGCATTCAAACGCTCATCAACCTCTTCCCATTCTTATTTGAGCCCATTTCATAGACTCATTATTGTTGCTCTTTGTGGCATCCTGGCCAGTGCTCCTACATCCAATTTGTTCAATGGTAAACTGACAAAATAGCAACATAGCACATCATTATTGTGCAGGGGATAAGTTCCAATTGACACCTACTCCTATTTTATGAACCCCCTCTCCTGATTCATCAAGTTTTCGCAACGTTAGGATGTCTATTCTTGGTGTGAATGGTTGTGAAGAGAGGAACACTACGGGATGGTTGCTACTGCTAAATAAGATCTGTCCCGCAACTCTGTCCATATTCTGGGTATTAGGTATGTAATTAGGCCAATGGCGTTCAATTAAATAGGGTACATACCTCTAAAGTCCATTTTATCCTTCTGTGCGCCGACCATCTACCACTCTTTTCAGCGTGAACAATTTGCTATTAACACGCCGACCCTAGCACCGATGCCCGACTAAATACGATACCAAGTATAAGGCAAATGAATATGTGAAAAATCTCCCAAATCAAACTATGTTAGTTGGGGAAGTTTTGGCAGCCGAGGATATCCACCTCACCTGCAGTGTTAAGAGCCTGTCATGTAAACAGTCATGAGAATTGCTTTCTGTCCCGTTAACAAGCACTTTTACGACGACAGTGATCCAACCACCAAAAGGTAGAGCTAACATTGCGCCTAAACCTCAGCGAGTAAGATTTGTCTAGCCACGACGACACATTCTACACTTAAGGAAGTTATACCTGAAGGAGCCTATTATATTGGGGTCTTAAAGACATTGCGTCAGCACTTGGGTAGCTGAGGAAGGACCTACAGGTTAGGCAGAGGAAAGGAAGAGGTAGTGCCGCATCTACTATATTCCTCTCTTTCCACGCATAGGAGGTGGGACAGAAAATAGGAAAATAAGCTCTAGCCGGGGAGGAGAGGATAGGAGGAGGTGGCCTCGGAGTCAAAATTTTGTATCAATTCGGAATTCAAAACCTTTGTGTCTTGATAAAGAAGGGGGCACAAAGGACACTTCGATAAATGTCCTGCTGCCTCTCCTTCGCTCGTAATTCCTTTTCACCCCCCACTTAAGCCAATAACCACACCCTTCACTGTCAGCCATAGACGCTCTGATGCCATTCGCCAATAGAGACACATTTACACCATGACTACTTAGTGCAAATAAATGGCAGTTACTTATTTTGTGATTATGTGTAACAAGGCGAAGAAAGTCATCAGAATGTGGAGGGCATTAGTGGAGGCCAAAGGTAAGAAATCGCAATTTCTACAAAACTCTTTAAATAAGGAAACAATGTATCATTCTGGGCAGAGTGCAGACAGGTAGAATAATCCTCATTGAGCAAGTTACCTGATGGTACCTCAGATGAATGACAAATAGGATCTACCCTTGTCACAATAGTGCCGCTGTTTTGTCTGCTAACCGTTAAACATCCACACACCTTTCATAAGCCATTTTAATTAGCTGTAGGAGCGCCTAATTGGATAGCAAGAGGAGCAATTGTGGCATGAGCCTAACAGATGGGCCTAGGGAAGCATAGGAAAATGTCGATGAGCGTTTGTATGCCTGCTGTGACTGTTTCATCCAAATCAGCCACCATCCATGCTTCTGCATCAGGTCTAAGCAATCAGAATGGGTAAGTTGCGGCGATTGAGACCAAGAAAGCTTAACAGCATTTGCAGTGAACTCACTTGCAATGAGACTGTGCTCCTGCTCTTATCGAGCAGAAAAACGGTCTCGCAGAATTCACCCAAGATTAAAGTCAAGGCCTTTAACCTTCTTCGACGACTTCCGAAGTAGCGATTTATCATCGGCGGGATTAAGGCATTTCATCTGCCTAACATTTAACTTGTACGTAGATCGCGTGGAACTCTTATTTGTTGTATTTATCTGCACTGACCGTGAATCTGATCGGAGGGGGAAACCGTGTCCAAAGTTAAATGGCCTCAGTTCATTTACTAGGCATGACATGGGAGTGTTGCTTTCCCACAATATGCTATATTCTCCACAAAACGAGCATTAATGGGAGACTGCCATGATGCACAAATCGCGTTTCCTTGAATGCATCTTTGAGGTGACAAACACGTGAAGCAATCCCGATGCTGCCTATGCAACGAAATGCCGCTCGATTTTGAGCAATGATAGAAAAGCCTGAACTATTCACAGCACAAGGAAATCCTCTCAACCATCATCAGCACTTGATGCTGTGGACACAGTCACTGACTCACACTATGGTGACCTCCATCAGCCAGACTGGATACGCATGCGCCCACGCACACACACATCACGCATGTGTTGAATCAGTCGCCTTAGTCAATCAGGTCGCCTGTCCTCATACCTTCACCTTTTGCGTGTTTGCGTTTTGGTCTGGTTAGTATGCAGACATGTATCGCCACCACATTGAATTTGCAGATCACAAGTATTGGTAACCAGTTCAAAACAGTGGCAACCCAGTTTATGTCACGTGCTTTTTGTTTCAAATCAAGCTCAAAAGGCCAATGTTGACTCCCACAAATCGGAACTTGTGACATAAAGGGTAAAAAGAATGATATTTTTGCAAAATCCTACAGCGAATTGAACATTTATAAAGTACACCCAATTCACAGTTTTCAATTGTTAAACAAGCAAATGAATTCGCTGACATTGTTGTCGCATGATCACATATATACCACAGAAATATTTGTGACTGGAGCTGTCGAAATTTGCCATATTTTGCTCTAGCCACAGCGATTCAAAAATGTTCCTGTCATCGACTCACTTGTGCAAAAGTAAGTACAGCATTAATAACCAACTGTGGTTGGAAATCCAGTATAGCACCTACCCTTATATCAATAGCCAACACAGTTTCAATGTTGAATATAACTGGTAGTATTTAGTAGCGGATTGAAGGCTTTTCCAAATCATCAGTTCTCCCTTCGTGCAAAATGGGAGCTTTCTAGTACAGAGCATATTTTAAGTTGCTATAGCACTGACTGGGTGAAGCCGCACATTCGGCAAATTGGAAAGACTGTTGTAATCTTTGTCTGTGTAACTCCCTAATATTCGAAATTCAGTGTAGGTAACATTATAGTAAAGCAGTGCAAAATCATTACGACCAGACACCTGCAAAATGAGGCTGTAAGCGGCAGTAGTTCCATTTGTGAACTAGCGGTCTCAACTTGAACAATATCCGAATGGCATTTATACCAACTTACAAATGCAATAAAATAGCAGTAAATATTCAGATAATATTTATGGAATAAATAGATCCGATCATAATGACAAGAGTGGCTAAATAATCAAGGAATTAGCGACAAATTAATTGTGAAGAATGATTCAAATGTGTCAGGAGTTAGGAAAGCATATACGAGGGGATGAAAATAAGGAGAGAGCTGAAGAGAAGAAGAGGAGCATGTGGTGAAAGAAGGGACATTTGTGAAATCGCCTTCCTACTCCTGCTTTGCCTTGTGGTTGACAAAATCCGTGGCGGATCTGTCATCTTCGGAGGCACCGTTGTTGGTGATTTTGTACTATTTGATTTTGATCGACAACCGGCGGCAAGTACAAGGGCACTAAGTAGGAGCAAAAGGCAAACTTGGAAGAATTCCATGGAGATACTAACACCTGTTTGCTCAATCTCGATAACCGTTTACTTATATAGCTAAAGTCGATGCGTGGGTGTTGCTTCTACCACTCACCCAACCGCTGCCCCCCACAAGTCGCCTTTCATACACTCTCTCCAACTAGATTCAGTGCCTCACTTCCACCCAAATCTATATGCCACATGCTCATATAAAAATATTTCTCTTAAAATTGTAGTGTGCTACTGGGAATATGGACGGCATTGTGGTATCGGGTGACATGATTTCTCTCACTGCAGATTTAACTGCATGTTTCCGTCATTAGAACGGAGTTCTTTTTACAACAACACTGACACGGCTCCGGCATTTATTTAATTTTGGCAATGACAACTCCACCCTATATGACTGTCATACAAACAGATATGCTCCCCCAGGCTTTCCTGACATACGTGCTTCCAAATGCTGCATTTTTATTGAGAATATACTGTTATGACTGAATTCAATGTGACCGCAGGCCTACAGAGAAGCGCAACCTGAAATTTTGTGAAATGAATATGTTATGAATCAGAACCCTGCTTGTCAGTGGAGGGAAACTAGTGATCGGTTCTCTCCCAGGCTGTGCAAATGTCATTCACTTCGTGCAAAATTGGAGCGAGCAGTGGCATTGCCAGTGGATTTGAACACCAGTTCACCACATTACACCACCAGAAAATTGTGGCAGCCCTGACCCACTACTTCAGGTTTGCACACATTGAAATGGGGTGATGTATGGTGGAGGCCGTGTGAAGTCAAGGTTAAATTGAAACTCCAATTCATCCAACTGTGGGTACAAATGTATTTTGGATAATTTTGGTAAGGGAAGACACACCAACCGCTGTGTCAAATGGTAAAGTATCCGAAAATCTTGACTTTCTAATTGTCAAGCTTGTGGTCTTCAAAATAAGATTACAAAATACTAGGTTCCATTTTGATGAGGCATTGCCCCAAATAACCCTAATCCTGATTATAAATATTTCCTCACGGCAATTCAACCTGGTAACTTGATTCGTTCTCTTCAACTTGGCTTTTCTTACCAAGCCCAATTTTTGTTAAATAACAACTCCTGTGCGAAGTCAGTTACAGTTTCACAGTGGCTGAGGCATCAGAATTTTTGCCCACTTTAATTAAATGCTCAAGACGATGAAATGCTTATGCAACATTTGTCCCTCAAGACAATTGGAATGAGTAGCATTTATTCCGTCTTAAAAGCAGGAAAGTGCAAGAGGCAAGCTTACACACCATCAGCCAGCTCCTCCAGTTCCAAGGAAGTTGGAGACTTCTTCACAAACTACGATGCAAACACAAAAACCACCGTGATTTCCCTCTACCACAGAGACGGCCATTCATACGACTGGCAACATTGCGGCACCGCTACAGAGGGTAAAGCACACGGCTGCCCACAATGCGACACCGCCACGGATGGCCACGCACACGGATTCACGTATTGTGAACTGTGCTTACTCTTATCCACAGTTGTCAACTTGAACGCATACGGACTTTGCCAACTTCCGAATCCCATTTCCTCTGCAGTCTACTTGTTTTCGATAAATCTGACTTGTGTGCTGAGTTGTGTCACCTTTTATACTATACTCACCACCTCATTTGTTCCACGTGATGCACGTGCTCATGCACTTTCAGATTGGCATTCGTACTTTCCACCCTCCATCATCACTCTCGTTATTTGCCCATCATGATGTGGGTGGAGGTGGAGAGATCACCTATCCAAAGATAAAATGCTGGATTAAGGACATTGTCAATGTCAGAATAAATGCCGGTGTCAAAATGGACGATCACAATGAGTTTACTACTACTGCACCACTGAGTAGTGCAGAGACCAAAACCAAAGTACAAATCAAATCAAACCATACTTTGGAACGCGTAATTCGATAAAACTCCCTTATATTTCGAAAAGGAAATGTTTCTCCTGTGTCTAAGATATCCAAGATTGCATTTTGTAATAAAGCTGGACAATTGCACGGCTAATGCATATTTACCTTGCAATAAAACTATCTACAATTGCATCAGCACATAAGCTAAAGAAATCGAAATGCCTCACAAGTGTATATATTCTTGCAAAGATACGTGAAAAACGTAACAAATGATATTTCCTGTACTTTTATGAGAGTCTATGAAGTAGGGTACAGAGGTCACAATAAGTGAAATCACATAATAGCGAATGGCAATGTTGTTGGGCAAATAACCGTTAGAAGAGCAATTCGTATCTGACTAACAATTACGGGAGATCACTGACGTTTTGCGAGCAGTACTGTCCATGTATCATTGTAAGCCGCACCATTTTGTGGAAATGCTACTCTAAGGGTTCGACCTGAAAGGTTAGCGGTGCGGATGTCTATAGTTGCGGTGACTCACCACTGCCGAAGAGGTGAAAGGAGTCCAACTTTAGATAATTTCAGACCATTGTTCTCCTTGCAATGGCCCTTACCGCCAGTGTTCCTGGAGGTCGCATATGACCCTAAAGAACGGAGTCCTACACTTCCAATGGGTGCTTCGAAGCAAAGCTTGAATAATAGGCCAGGGGAGGGAGGTATTAGACAGTCTTGAGTTTTACCTCCTTGTGGATCAATGATCAACAGTGTGGGGCAAATTATTGGGAGATACCCGACAGGCCCAAAAGATTAAAGTGCTGTCTCTTGTTTACGCTGGTCTCCAACTCGTTACACTCGAAGAAGAGTGTTGTTGGAATACTTCCATCCAATCCATATCTACCCATTTGTTTTATGCACACTTTCCTAAGGACTTTGTTCAGGAAGTCTTTAAATACAAAGGATCAATTCTTACCCATCTAACAGCTACCCTCGCACGCATTCCCTCTTGGATTGCTATAATCACATTCGGGTACACTTTAAATGCGCTTACACTCTTTTTAAGGTCAAGAGAAGTAACCCAGTAACCCAGTCCTTCTCGATTCACCTATTCACCATTCTGCTTCGTCTCACACCATCCACTTCTCCTAGAAGAGAGGTAGAAAGTGTGCATAAATGCCTTACAATCTGTTCGACGCATGCCACCTGACAGGTGGCAGGGGTGATTGGTAAAATTCATAATCACTCGTCTTAGGATTGGATTTACTCATACATGGAGGGAGAGTTGAGGAGTTCCCGATCAATAAGATACTCTACTACATCACTCTTGCCCTCCACTCGGATGATAAGGGACCGCGATTTGAAGATGGCGGTCGCCTGTTCGTGTACGGTTTGTTCCAGGGGATCCTGAATCTGGACGGAGGAAGAGAGAGAAGAATACCATCGGATTCAGGGCCTGGAATGTGGGAATGTGCTGTGGATTGGATAATCCGTGTTGATCCTTAACAGAATGACACTCGGCAAATGTTCGTATTTCTTGCTTTCAGAACACTGCTAACAATCGTGAACCATCTGAAAAATCTTGTGACAGAGCAGTCAGTGGTGCCTCCATAAAGAGTTCACACCATCTTCCTGCTGGCCTTATTAATACCAGCAGTAGTGGATCCGTTGCTTCCACCATGTCAGCACTTCAATCGCATTCCAAGTCCACCAACACTTGGGTTGTTTTAGCTCCAAATCGTGGGTACAAAGCTCCAAAAAAGTGACCGTTGTGCAAAGTCATTTGCATGAGTAAAGCATTACAATATCAAAGTGTTCTCAATTTTGTAGGCTAATGTTTGTAAGAAATAACTGCAAAGGTATATTTACATGTAATTCATAATAAGAAGTCAGCTTTTAAAAAAGATGCATTTGCATGTCGATATGCCAATGAATAAAATGTGCAACAAATGTAAACACAGAAAAAGACATTTGTTATTCAGTAAGATTTTTGTGGGGTTACAATTATATACAATAGGAAATATTAGCTAAAAATGCGTAGCTAGCTCCTGGTTTATTTTCTTCATTCTCGCCCTTATACGTTTCAAACGAAGTGATTAATTGGTTGGGATGTTTTGAGAGCTGACAAAAATCAGTACAAGTTTATGATGGTTGGGATGCGGGACTATTTTTCTACCTCTAGGAATCTTGAAGTCGAATTTATCACAAAGCTACTACATATTGCTCTCGTTTTCCCTGAGGGGTGCATTTAAACAGCATAAGCATTCTGTAGCCCTCTTGTCTTTCAGGCACAATCTTCTCTGCTTCCCCTCTAAATTACCGTTGTGTATGCCATTGTATGGTTTTCTTTCTTGGGTTTATAGGCAAAACCTTGTCTTCGAAAAACACCAATGGAGTACCTTTTAAGGCCGCATCATGGCGTTTTAAACAAGCATTGGCTAAGTATGGAGTTGTGCGTTTCGAAAAAAGCAGTCTGTAGACAACAGAGCTTTCACCACGCGTACCTCACTGTTGTCTTTCAATAATTAAATTTTAAGTCCTTACTCTTTCAAACGTTGACTATGTTATCTGTAAATGGTGCTTGACACTTGTGTGGTCCATTGCAGATTCCTTATTGGCCTGAGGCACTACATTAATTCTCAAACATATCCTTTAAAATAAGTTTTAAGCATAAAGGAATGAGAAAAAAAATACGTTTTACTTATTAGAGTCATCAAAAAAAATATTTTCAGCTTAGAGGTTGTTTGGCTGAAAACTAAAAGGTTGTTAGTATAAGACCCCATATTAGTTGTTTTACTTGTAAGTAAAAAATTAACAAATGCAATATCTTACACATTTTGCATGAAAATCCTTTTTTTCAGTTTAACTTTTTTGTTTGAATTTGTCATGAATTGCGTGTTTTGCCTGGGGGCAGCACACGGGGTTTGCATGTGCGCGCCTGATTTGTTCGCGGCGGCTCTTGATTGCTTTGCACGTGTTTGCTGCTGGTGGGATCCTCCCTTTTTTTCCAGACTTTTAATTTATTGGGAGTCGAATTGGAGATCGTTTTGCTTCTCTTAAATCAGGTCCTGACCTGTAAATAGCACGTCGTTATTTTTGAATCAACATGTATATACGGTGTCATTGTTGTATTTATCCATTTATAACTTGTACATGGCTCACCGTTTTAACTTGTGAACAATGGTTAGATGCCTTTGTCTACTTTTTAGCCCTTTTCAGGCATATATGCGTTCGTGCTTTTCTTTGGTTCCCTTAGCGTATGGTGGCATTGCTGCTATTCATGTGGGCATCAAACTGGCTTCAGATCTTCATATTTGTAAGCTCACTTTGACGCTTAAGGAGAAGTGGAAATGGACAATTAAGTCTGAAGTTGCTAGCCTCAGTTGACCCAAGCCTACTTATGCAGGTTGCGCTCTTCGCCTTTGTGCTTTTATCTCAGCCTTGTTATATCATTGGGTGCCTTACTTTTTGCATTATGCATTTATATTAAGTTACACAAAATTAATCTTGACGTTCACATGCAGCATGAATGGGATATTAGGGTAGTGGACGCGCATATCTTAAGTGATATTTGAAGGGGGGTTTGTTTTCCATTCCTAAATATTAACTACTAAACCTTACAGCATTGCAGGAATGGTAGTATATGAATGTGGTTTCAGTGAACGTTTCACACACCCCAGTGGCATCATTAAAAAGTCATTTTTCTACCCTTTAGGCTTGATACACGAAGGAGATGTGTGAATGTCGACCCATTTGGAGGCCCAGCCACAATTGCTACTGCTATTGTATCAGACTTTGCAATGGCGAAGGATGTTGTTGCGGACACTCTTAGTGAGTTTTCCTGACTGCAGTGATCCCCGTCATCACATTGCTTCTTTTTCCATCAGAATACTTTGTTCTGTCATTTAAACATTTATGCCGCAGTGGTATTTTTTTGCGCTAAATTTCCACGCTCTCAAATGGTTTAGTTTAGCTAAGTCACTGATTTTCTTAATCCTTCATTTTGCTTAGATTGTAAACGTCCAAGTAAGCAGTGATGCATATCTAACCCTCTTTGCCTCAGGTATGTCTGTTTGACAAAAAGGAAATTTGGAAATACTCGAACTCGGTTAAAAATTATTTTACTTCTCCAATTTGTTAATAAACCTGGCGTCAATTGTCGACAAGTTTTTTCGCTTCCTTTTTAGTTGAAAGAATGTGAGATTCGTGTGATTTGGATCTATCTCTTCAATTATTTCCTAACGCATTCACTGTCATGTTTTCAGCCAAGCGTCGACGACTAGTACTCGAGGTGTTTTATAGCCCTGATTTGATTTTTTAACCAACTTATTCCTTGCTGAAGAAAACTAAATGCGCTGCTTCCCCCGGTACATGGTCAAGCTACACCGCCTTTTACTGATTTTGAATTCGCTTGTTTTTGGGTGCAACAACTTGGCGCGGTTATTTGCGATATGCTAATTTAGGACCCTTGCCACATATGCGACACAGGGAGTAGGAAGTCAAGCTCACAACCTTTTAATGATGTGTGGTCGTCGTTGTTTTGTTAGTTCATGAACTTCATGAGGCACGTTAAATTTATCCACAAATGTTCAGTTCATCCCACCCAGAGAGGTGGTTTGTATCTAACCAGTTAGCCAATTTCCATACCGTTCTGCGCGGGACCGATGATTAGGTTATTTCTCGAACAGCGTAATGTACGTGAATGCTACAGCAACACAGTTGATGCATAGATTGCTTTCCCACTCTCATTTGGCAGCGAAATCTGATCGTTTTCAGTGTTTGACAGCAGAAATTTGTTTGCAGTATTTGTGCAAAGTGTTGCATTACGAAATTTTCAAGTCGGACTACGCATGCTCTCTCTCCTCGGCAAAGAGATGTAGACTCACCACGCAATCAAAAGGGGACGTTAGCACCTTTCTTCAACCCTTCACCTCGAAGACAATTAATTTTAGTGCCTCACACATGGATGGCGTGTGTTCCTTTGGTTTCGGATAGTTGGTAGCACTTTGTTTAGAGCTTAGCATAGATGCAAGATGTTTCCGGTCGGCAGTGTAGGGGATGTGGTGGACCATTGTCCTCTTTGATCTCGATAATCCACGTATTTGTTCCATGTGCGGTGAAACTCCTACGAGTTTTGAAGGATGTCAAAATCGTTTCTTGCCAGTCGGTAAAATGTGAGTGCTAGTAATTCCTTTCTTAAAAAATTTCCAAAATGTTAACGTTTTTTCTGTATCCTTGCCAAAGCTTGTTGGATAGGCTCTTGATCGTGTGGATAATAGCAGTGAGAGTGTTGAGTTTCGTCTACTTTATCCTAAAAATTCGTGCCAATTATTCCTGCCCTACCCAAGCACTGTTGTGTTAGCTGCGTAATTTGACCTGATTACCTTGTGGTAGCTGACTCCATCATAAGGATTTGTGTTGATTACGGTGAATGTTAACTACATCTGCTCATTTGCTTTTGGGGATTCTGGCTTAGGTGAACAAATGTTATTAAGATGAATGGTAACTATCGCCTCTGTTTCAACCTGCCATCTGTTGCCTCCAAATTATTCGTTTTACAACAGTCGTCACTGCTGATATATTCACTTGACCTCCTGTGAGGTAAGGGCAGTTTTATGTAGGTCATTTTGGAACTGTGGCGTCTGGAAAGAATGCGGTAGTACAATCCCGGTTTTATTGCCTCTATTGTTCGACTCGTCTTGAATAACAATTGCGCGGGCGTCTATTACTTGGATCTATATAAAGTCAAATGAAGGAATGGTAAACCTCTGATGTCCCCAAAACTGTTCTTTTCCCTGCCAAAGATTTAAACAGGAGCAGGTCCATGTTTGGTGATCTTGACAAAATTTGCTTGTGCTGGAAGTGCAAATGTTCATTTTTTCTACATTTTGATGATGTGTGAGATGTAATGTAGGTCCTTTGTTTGTCTTAACTTCAGCGACTGTTAATTTTCATCGCCTTCACTACCACCAAATTTAGCTAACGCAGGGGTCTACGCGTCTGCCCTGGATTTGCGTGTGTCCACCTACCCGGAGTTCGTACCAAAGCTTTGAGTGGCGTCCCCAGTATTCAGTGTAGTCACTTCCATTTTATACAATAATTCGCAAGTTATAATCGATGACATGGTGAGTTTACGCCTTTGAACACTCTCTGGTGGTTATGGTATATTCTGTAAGCTTGTAGAATGAAGCACTGAAATGGTCGGTCTTTTTTCTGTTGGCAGTGATTTTACGAGGAACAGCTCAAGACTGCCTAAATCTGTCACCCTCTCCATTCGTCTTCACTAACTCCCTTTCCAAGCTGTGATGACGCCGCGGTAGTTTTGTATCACCAATTTTTTCTTTGGTCCATAATTTTGTACACATTTAACGTCCATTGGAAATGCAAAGAAATATGTAAGGTTAAGCGAACTTATGGGGAGAAATATTCATTTCCTTGTTGATCGATGTGAACGAAGTGTGTGAGGCAAGGCGACGCGTTTTAAACTAAGGTATAACCATTTGTGGTATCGGTGAGTGGAACATTCAGGTTCAAAGCCCTTTGAATTCAGAAAAGCTCTCCAGAATAAGTAAATGCAAGACGTGAAAGATGATTATCATAAACGGTTTAACTAAGACACCGGTTTGCGGGCACTTTAATAAGTGTTGCGACGCTGCTTTTGCGCTGCTGCAAGTGTGATGGGAAGCCATGGCGGCGGCAACGTGTGAGGTATAGCGAAACATGGCAGAGCGGAGCGATCCTTCTCACTGGAGCTTACCTGTACCGTTACTTGGTTACTTTCCTCTCTTGGTTTATTTCGTCTATTTCTTTGTTTGCTGCACGTATGATTTTGCTGGCCTTTAATTCTGACACGTTTGTTCGTTTCAACTCCAGCTACAATGTCTTCCAACTGCAAATGCATTTGATTTTGAGTTTTGTTATCCAATTATTATTATTATTTTTCCTCATAATTCCAACCCAATAACGATGAACTTTGTCGTTTCTATATGCAGTCCTTCCTAACTGCATTGCTATTTGCGCAGGGTAAATCCTTGTTGCCAGGTACTTGGTGGGAGGTAGAAGCAACTTTGTACGGTTACGTCTCTTTTCGGTGTTATCAAAACAATGGGCTTCAGAACATGCTTTTTTCCTTTGGTATATATGCAATGCATTTCTCTTGTACACATCATGGCGACAACGGCTTGGAAGGAGGGAAAGGGGAATGTGCGGGCCTTGGTTTTTCACTCCACTAGTGCTTCATGACCTAGCATTGCGTCCTCTCTGGCAATGTTCTGCGTTGTTTTGCAAGGCAGTTTCTCCTTATGGCAGTATAGAGTGGGACCGTGACGACAAATACTGAATGACATTTAGGAATAGAGAATTGCCTCGTTCTTTTTTTGCTATTCCTTCAATGGTGAAACCGATGGGCATGGAGCTTTCGCTCGTTTACTCTAGGTCTTGTGTGAGACAGCTCGCATGATGCTCTGGCACGTTTCCTGTTGTGCAAATTCGGCAGGCTTTCAGTAGATTCTTTCCTATTCTCCTCCTCAAATATTTGCCTTTTCTCATTTGTGCACTGCTTTGCCTTTTTCGCTTGGTAGAGCACAAGGACACGAATTACGCCTCCCATCACGCCTTCTCTCTCATTGCGAGCAAATCCGCCGGAGTTAGTGCTTGACCTCATCAGTGCATCCTGGAGCTGCCTTTGCCTCTGTGAAGTTGCTCTCGGTGAAGTGCACGATTGTTTAACTGTCAAGGCATCCGCAAAGGTAACTCCGTCCCCTTTTCGTGCTAATGCTTTTTTCCAGAGGTTTGTAAATCCTCCTTTGCGAGTGCGAGTTCTTAAGTATCATATGCGGCATGTTCCAGCTTTTGCAGTTTTTTTTCAAATGCCTCTGCCTAAGCACCTGTGAGCGTGATCTTTTATTGCTCTGATTTGCTGAAATGCATTACTTGTTAAGGTATTCAGTTCTACATCCACAGAGCATTTAGTTGTCATACTTTTCATAAATTTATCAAATTCCCTGTTGACGGACAATCATTTTTTGCAGACAAGTAGATTTAAGCGCTAAAAGCTTTGCATGGTTTTGTTGGTGATTCCCACCATCTGTCTTGTAAATGCTTGATCCAAATTAATAAGTAGAATTTGGTTTCAAGAGAGTTCTTGCATTTCCCCAATACGAAAAACCGCCTTCCTGTAAAATCAGTTGCACGCTCAATGTACTTTTGGGTACAGCCACTTTTTGCCAAACCATCCTCCTCCAGCAGCTAAAGGATTGTCGTGATGTATTGTGGCTGTGTAAAAATGATACTGGTAGCTCTGTTGGAGTACTTTAATTTCATCGCTTTTGCAGGTGTGGGCACAGCTTCACCTAACGTGGCGTCGATCACAAGGAGACAGAGACCAGTGCTGCCTACGCCATTAGCCAGCTGGTGGACTTTGCGGGGACAGACAGCGACCTTCTGTGCAATGAGTACCTGGCCCACGGCACAGGTCAGATCTAACAGCCTTACCGTGTCTGGATCGACCTATGATTCACTTCCTAGCGATTGCAATGAACGTTAACAAGATAGTATTTCTCAATGTTGGCATGCTAAATACCACCAGCAATAAACTTGACACAGTCATTCAATGCTGGCTTCACAATTATTGGTAGGGAATTCCACCTTGCTCAAGGCTTTTTTACGAGCAAATTCTCACGTGCCTATAAGCCAGTGCCAATTATCCCCTGGAACTGTAAAACAACAAGAGCAGTAGTTAAGTACGTCAATGTAATGACAAGCACAGCTGTCTAATTTACTGCGCAGCGGAGGAAGTTCTCGTGCTTCCCATTTGTTGGAACTGGTAGGCACTTGTAGAGCACAGTGGCCGCATTTCGGGTTTACTCACTGCGCCAAGTGAGGCCAAATGCCACAATTCCTGCACCACCGTATTCCACAATAATGCCCTGACGATGTGACTTGAGCCGATGGTTGGCTTTTGAATGCCCAGTAGTAAATATTCCGCAGTTAGGCAAAGGTAAGAAAGTGGACACACATAAGCAATTACTCATCACGTTGCAATGTGTTGGCATAACGAACTTGTTCTTACATCAGCAACAAATTGCTTGCACTCAAAAAAACCTTTTCAAGCAATAACGGAAATCCTCGTTAGAATGGGGAGGAACTAATGGCACAGACTTAATGGAGAAAATTTATTTATAGGCCTAAACTTACATGCCCCAGACTAGTTGCAAATTTAAAGCGACTTCTATCAGTAATCTGGAATAGTTTTACGTATAAATTGTTGGAGGTAAATATTTTGATGCGTATAGTTGAGCATGAACACGGAAGTGTTAAGGGAACTAGCACTTTGTTTTAAAGAACACCGGAGTTTACTCTTATTTAGATTTTATGTGATGCCTTTTTTGTGTGCTGGCAGCGCATAAAAAGGAGTGATTAAGGTTGGCAGATGTAGTGCGGACTATTTTAAAAGCGCGGTATTTGGAATAGTATATGTAGGTCAGGGCAAAAATCAAAACAAACTGATAAAGCAAAGCTGATTGATTACTCGCCGATCTCTGTTTGCGATATTCTTACTACCAAATACTTACTCCGTAGCATGCTAAATGACGTTGTCACACGTTTAATGCGGCGAAGTCGACATCATCGGGGTCATAATCTTCTAATTGATAACTTCAATATGAATAAGGCAAGTTCAGGCGTTAAATAAATATGACAAAATTAAAAACCATTTATGCATTTTGGTGCACCCACATTTTAAACAAATGCTAGTTGAAAGAATTTATAAAATGATTATATGAATTCTGCCGAAGCTAAGGAAATGAGGATCTGCAGATGTCTCTACATGTTTCTGCACTATTCAGGTGACGATGCTTGCAGCATACCTTCCTTAAGACATGGGTTGCTGCAAACCGCACTTTCACATAACGCCATGTTTGCGACTGTGTAAATGGTTTGGCCTGGGTTCTATGGAGGTTCCAAACAGGGCATTGAAAAAATGAACATCAGAAAGCGAGGTCTTTAATGCTGGTACACCCCGCCTCACTCAATTCTATTCTCTTACCTTCTACTACATTGGTGAATAAAATACCACTCTAATCGTGGCCATGATAACATGGTGGAAAGCTCACATGGAAATTTATCCTGTGTTACAAATAAGTCACATTTTGCAACTATTCCCCCTATACCTCTGTTACTAAGCAGTTAACGGCTCATTTAAAAAGACGTCAATTTATGCGCTCAAATACACTCTACGCCTACAGCTACAACTGCTTGTACAATCAGTTTTACATCTGGTGCCATACCTGTTCTAGGACATCACCGTATATTAGCCGACTAGTTAATCATTTAAGTCGTTTAGCATTAAGGCAATAAGTCAAATGCATGTCCAAATCACATTTTGAAAAATGTTTGAATCGCTTCTGAGTTGTTCGTTATATGCACATAATTCGCCACTATACTTTTGCCTCCACCGACAACTCTTCCCAATTCTTTATTTCTCTTTTGGTTTACTATCAATACTGCATGCGGCAGCCCTATTGTGCAGCTCTTGGTTCTTTCACACTCACACAGTGCATGTGGAGCTTGAGGTCTGCAGTAGACTTCTGACACTGTTCACATCTATGAGCCTCAGTGGTATGCAACTTGTGTGTGACACTTTACGGTTTTACAAGTGGTCGATTTGAAAATAATTGATGCTAATTTGTGAAGGCTGCTGCCCTGGTTAGGAGTAGTCATATAGTGAATGTCTATTAAAAGTAATACATTGGGCCAAATTTTTTTAATTAAGTTGACCCCGTGAACATGTTTGTGTGTCTCCATCAGTTTCTGGAGCGGCAAATTTGGTTTAGGTCATAAGTTCGGTAGCGAGGTGTGACCAGAATTATAATAAATGGCAACGATTTTAACTGCGTTGTTTAATATGTTACAAAGTAAATAATTAAAGTGTAGCAACTTGTCCGACTTCATGCTTATCAGCGCGAAAATTTTAGACTATAGTCAGTGGAATGCCGTCCCCCATCCCCTTTCTGTCCTACTCTTTGTCAGCAAATAACTTTTCTCTGTAATGAACCGAAATCCACCCACACATTAAAGCAGTGAGACCAAAACAATAGCTGATGCTTTTTCATTGCAAATATAACCAGCCAGTAAAGAAATTTGTGCCTGTGCCGCATTATCTCTCGAAATCAATTCTGGATGTGAACGATTATCCATTTCGCGGTGTCTTTCCTCGAACTGTTAATGGTTGTAGGTACTTTGTCTACATTTACCCGCTGGAAACTTTAGAAGAACCCTCTGCCATGTATGATCCGCCATGAGGTGGTGCTAAGGTGGTGCACTTTCTTACAATCTGGTCTTCCGAAATGTTCAAACCTTTAGGGCGGCTAAGAATTGATTCCTGGAAAGATCCTTTTGGGCACTGTCTGTGAGAGGCCGTTAGTTTACGTCAACCACGTGATGGATTTGGCACTTTTAACCTGGGGGAGGGGAAACAGGACCTAGTCCTTTTGGTTTACACACGCAAGCTTGCAAATATGCACAACTTCTAAATGATAACTAAGCTTAATCACATATATTGAGGCAAGGTAGAGCAATAGTGCTTGATATTTTTAACTGTTGCGGCATACAGCCAGAGAATGTTATCATAACAACAGTTTATTGGGTATTTCTTTCAAAAATGTTACTAAATTTCTCCTTTGATACTCTACCACTTCAGTAGTATCATTGGAGTGGTTGGCCGTTTTATTCAAATTGTGCAGTCTACTGTATACTCTGGTACTCACTTTGCTCCATGGGTCTAATTTTTTTGCTATTTGTAGAATAAAACACGCAGTCGCCATTTAGCACTCCTTGATGTGGATAACACAAATGACTGCATTTAATTTTTGGTTGGATGCGAATATTATTATCCTTAACTGAGTTACTTATCTTCCAAAAAGAAATTGCGGATAAGGATATTATTCTCCTGGCACAGGAAGGAAACTTTGCAGGTCAAAATCATTATCAACTGCTCCACGTCACGAAAGCCGATTTCCTTCTGATTGATATGCTTGTACTTTTCACCTATTCTCTGCAAACAAAGAACAACTTGCACATATTTAACTTTGCCTCAAACAAATAATGCCATACATAAAGCCCACGTACTTGTTAATACTTTTAAATCATTTGTTTTACTTAATCAAATCAAAATAATTTTTTTGCATAAGGTCGAAATAAATATTTTAAAGTATCTGCTTCAAAAGTAATAAGAGTAATGTCTACAATAAGGGTAACGGGGCATGAAAAGTCAAATCAATCATAAAATGAGAAAACAAAGTCTCTAATGGTACTCACGTGTGATTAAGTAGTAGAGGCACTTATCTTCCCACTTCTGTCACGCATTCTCTAGTAAGACTAACGTTCAATCTTGATAAATATGGCCACGTAGTGCACCAAAATGAAATGTATTTTGCACGTAAAGCTTAAGAGGACAAGGCGATTTGCAATATGGGTTACTTAATCCGAGCTACTAAGCGCGGACTCTACCGTTTCACTCATTCTGATGTATTCCGGTTGAGCGGGCACTATGGCTTGCCGATTCGATAGGTCATTCACGTATCATGGGAAAGAGGGGCCGGACTTAGACGAGTATTAGACTGGTAAGCATTAAAAACTAGTGGTATTGCATCGTGTTCCACTAGGATGGAGCCAATCTAAGATGGTATAGCAAAATTATTTATTGCAACACATGATCACTTAATTAGCATTTAAGCAAGCACTGAAACGAATGAGCAGCTAGAAAATTTGCCAATCATTATATCAGTGAATTAGTCAGTCAATCAAGGAATGAGTTTGTCTGGGTTTGGAACTAGCAGCAGAAGAAGGAAAAGAAAAGGTAGGTTAAACTATCCAAATACTTTAAATATGATTTTTTAAAGGTCAAGTTATAACTTTTCGAACTTAAACTTAGTTATATTGATTTTAGTTTTGCATCTCGACACAGGGTGAATATGATGACATTAACATGATATTAACATTCAGCGTTACATATCACCGTTTGGCACACAAGGAGAGGAAATAAAGGTAAAGTGCAAATACTTCTCGTTGACATTGTTTTGGCTTGTTTTGTCATTTAATTAGATTTACTGCTTTGACCTGCATATGTCGCCTTAAATACCGCGCATTTGAATTACGCTAAACTCACTGTGATAATTTTGTGCATTTCCATTTTATTTGATTCGCTGTCAGTGAACACAAAAAACGCCAGTGGCATAAACAGAGGGTTTATTCTTGGCTAATGCCAACATAACATCAACAATGTGATCATTAATTAAATCGCATTTTGCTTAGGTTGGCGACTCCAAATATTCGCTTTCAAGAATCTTATTTTGAAAAACAGTTTTTAAGCAGTATTTGCCCCTTAAATTTTACAGCTAATCTAAATTCTCTATGATTTTGCATCGACAAATTATTTTCAATTTGTGTCTAAGCTATCAAATTCTTTGCTTTCCAATGTAAACTTCTACCATCCCTTGCAGGCGCGTTTGTCTTTAAATTGTGCCTTTTATTTTTTTTTAACTAAGATACTTATAAAGCTTGTGTTCTTTGTCTTATATGGCTACTGATAAACATTATGTACACGTACCTTTTATCCCTAATGCATACACTTAGCACTGAAGCAAAAACGAATAAATTATAAATGGATTATCATTTCTGGGTGTCTTTCTATTCTTGCCTTTGTTAAACTGTGGCGTATTCACTGTTGGCTAAGTAAAAAGCCAACGATCCGCTCAAGTCGATTAGTTGAGGTATGATTTAGAAAGGCTGTTCTGCAGAACTTATGGCAGTTTGGTTCACTTTGCGCAGCGAGTACACCCGAAATGCAGCCACTATGCCTAAATGCCACTTCTCAGTATTAGAGCGTCGAGTTGTGGGAGCAGCGCGAAGCACAGTAGCGAGCGGCCCACACTGTAGGGGCACTTAGGCGCGCTCTACCAACAGATGGAAAGCACACGAGGTTCTTTCACTGCCCAAAAGACCAGACGGTTGCACTTGTAATTACATCAACGCAATTGTGGTGAACTACAATTCTTGCCATTTTACAGATCCGGAGGAATAATCGGGACCAGAACGCCTATGCAGGTAACGATTTGCTCACAAAAATCCTTGAACAAGGTTGAATTTGCTACCAATAATTGCGAAGACAACATTGAATGACTGTGGAAAACCTATTATTGGTGGCATTACTATGTTAACACTGAAAAATAAAATCTTGGTCACATTCATTGCAATCGATAGGAAGCGAGGTAGCGCTGCTTGATATGACCTGTGCCATGCGCCACGTACTCAGTGCACTTAGGGTCGCTGTCTATCCTCGCAGAGTCCACAAGCTGGCCAAAGAGGTGGAAAACACCGGTCTCCGGCTCCTTGTAATTCAACGTTACGTCAGGTGAAGCTGCACTCACACCTTCGAAGACGATGAAGGCAAAGCGCTTAAACAAAGTCACCGGCACCTTTTTACAGGATCACGACACATCAAGACAATTCATTAGCTGCTGGAAGAGGTTGGCTTGGTAAGTAGTGGCAGTGCCTACAAAGTACATTTGCCGTATGACTGATTTTACATGAAAGCAGTTTCTCCTGTTTGAGAAATCTAACAAAAGCCTCCTTGAAACGAAATTTTACGTAATAATTTGGATCAAGGGATTACAAGACAGGTGATATGAATTACCACCAAATTCAGGCAAAGCTTTAGCGTTTAAATCTACTTATCTGCAATAAATGATTTGCTATCTAGAAAGATTTTAAAAAACTTCATGATTAGCATGATAATCAAATATGACAAATTTAAAACTCACATCCACTGCACAGTGCATCTCTACTGCCTTCCACGACGGTTTCCACCTCACCTCTCCGCTTCCAACCACTGACTGCATCTGTTGAGCTGCCAAAACGAAGTAAGCAAGTGAATGGGTAGTGACAACACCAAAGTGTGGACATGCGTCTTTCAATGTTAGGCAGTGACCTTCACTGGCGGACTGAAAATCTGGAGGCAATGGATGGGAAACAAAATCATGAAGGACCTAGTTTGACCAAATAACTAATCCTACCCATGCCTGCAACAAATTAGTAATAGGGGAAATTAATATCCATCCTGACGACTATCACTTCTCAAAGTTGCAAGTATATCGAAAAAGAAACGAAACATGCGGAAACCGAAAGACACTCACATACATGGGCCTACAAAAGCAAAGAATAAAATAGTAAAAAGTCATTTCGAAGTTACTACAAAAAAGCTAAAGTGCCAATGAGATCTTGTCTAAGGGAAAAAAAGCAACGCAGGCAACGTCAAAAAAGAGAACAAAGGTTACTCACAGAAGTCAACGCTGACTCAGTAGAGTTTTGAACGGTGACCAAAGCAGCCTTTGTGACCAACAGCAGAATGCCCCTGGTAGAGGCGGCTTTGGCTAGAGATCCTATGGGAATCAGGTTGCAGGTCATTGAACACATTCCACAGCTTCTTTTACCTTCTGTCAATTAACTTTCGAAATTTACAGATGGCAAGGCTGCCACCAACACGTCTCTGGTGTTCACTCGTTAGGACGAGGAGTAAAGCAATGCTCCATCAAGCATTAGCAGTTGATTGCATGAATGCACTAATGAAGAGGTTGATTACGCATTTCCGGTCACATAAAACCATATCTACCGGTGAACAATATTTAACACAGCATCGAAGTAGCTATCCGTTATAAGGAGACTTCCCAGATTCTTGTAGCCTTGATTGTCTTTCGAAAGCCAAGTGTCTCAGTTCTCTAACAAGTTTAGGTAATGAAGACAGCAAGCTATTAACAGATTCTACTTTCGACGAAAGCAGGTCAATTGCAAATGCAGTAGAGTCATATCAAATGACCACATTTGGCTACTGTCCAAGCTGAACATAGATATGTTTGTCAAGTGCAGAACACGATTTTTAAATCTTGGCGACACGATATTTCACATATGCAGATTACCAAGGCTAGGTAGAAGTAGTGAAAACAGACTTTATTCTTTTTATTTGCTCGTCCCCTTCACAAAGCGTTTTTGATGAAAAGCTACTTCATTGAGCACGACAAGTTCAAAGTGTAATTATCGAAACACCACTTTGCCCAACGGGCAGCATTGCGAAGATTTGACCTGCCAATGTAGTCATACACAAAATTTCATATTTAAAAGAAGGTTTTTAAATTAAAAGGAGCTTTTACCAAAAAAAGCGCATTTTAATGGCAAAAGCAGTACAATTTAGTACAGAAAATCTAACAGAATAGTGGTATGTGTCAGTCAAGTGTTTAGATTTTCTATCATTTGCAATATGATACTACATTGCATGTAATGTTGCATTATTTACGTTCTCATGTCATCTTTGTTGGCAGAATTTATCATGCATATAAGTGACATTATACTCCGATTGGTTATTGAATTCCAAACCACAAGTTGGAACTTCAGTGATCGGTGCTGTGTTGACCTTTTCTAAGTGTCGCTTAAAATAGTCATTTTCCCCTTGTCCTTGTTTGAGGTTGCATCAGAAGTATTCATTGTGAAGGAAGCAACAATCGTTTGGCTACTGATTTTTGCAGCACTTCATCTTTTTGCAATTTATATTGTTCACCTGATAGAAAATTGAAGGCTCTACTGCAATAACCGCATAGGCGGCTTTTCCTAGGAGGAATATTCCACGAAGTCAACATAAATGTGTGCTTTGGTAAATGCGATGACTTGATTCCCAGTCGTGATAAATTTGTAGGAGTAGCTGAAAATACTTAATAATTCCATACCTAGCATGCTTCCCTGCATTCTAATATTTTTAGTTTATCCTATACACATTTGTGCGATGTCGGGGATTGCCTGTTTGTGTGTTTTAACGGCCGTCTGCGAGTTGGTGCCAAGAAGTTTATTGCTGGACTCAGGCAAGTGGATGGACTTGGCTGCGGTGCAGGCCATGGTTGGGTAGGTGGATGCGTCAGCCGATTTCTGACTTCTAGTCATTTCAGGGCTTAATTATTCCGTTACATTGCAGACCCTCTTTTGTTGCTTGTAGGCCAGTGGTCCTACAACCAGCCATGGACACGCGTGGTGGCTAATACATGTCCCCTACACCGAATCCGGGTGAATAGGGGAGTATACTGCAGATCCACCAGGATAACCAAAAAGGATCATCAAAAGCCCCGACAAGTATATTCCTACTTGCATGGAAAATCGATAAGTGAGATGGTGGAAATGGACGTGGTACTCATAAAATGATGGACGGGTAGGCGGGAGTGGGGAGAGGATTCGCCATCTTTAAGAGCTATTTTTCCTCAAAAAAATCTTTATGCTCCCCCCAATTTTTGCCTTCCTTTCAGGACACTCTACAAAATGTGTTTATTTGTATGCGTCTCAACTTCTTACAATGTAACTTGACTCAATATAAATGCCTTACTGTCGATAGTCGGAGCCTTGTGAGGAGAAGTTTGTGAAGAGGAGTCAAAAACTGAGGTGTGCACTATAGGGATTGCGGTTGGTGAATTCAGGGATTTGACACTGGACTCATTCCTCTTTGAATGCAACCATCTACTGAAGTCATTTACCTTTCTAACCCTTTAGAGTTCTTATCCCTATGTCAGCTCCTTCCACCCATCTAGATGCGGTCACTTGTGAAACCGTTTTCACATCTCTTTGATGCTCCACCACCGATAAGTCTTGAGTGAGAAAGGGAAAGACGAAGCACATTGCAGGACATCTAGTGCTGGATGATACCAGGTATTTCATAAACAAGTAAAGTACTCTCCTATCAAATGTCCATGTACAAAAATTTTTTATAGCTTGTTGGTATTTTTTGACCGGCCAAAAGGTAATAAATAAATAACACCCCTCTACCCGCAAAATCGTATTCTACCTTATGTAGCGCGAAGTCATAAATTTGCGTCGCTATCAATTTGTTGAGAACAGTAAAAGCCTTTCTCGATAGTTTTTCCAAGGTCTTTGGCGAGATAACAAGGGCTAACATGAGAAAACGCACATCAACTCACCGAATTGTGGCCACCCAATGAACGAAGGCAAATAATCAACTTCTGTCTAGTACAAACAACCGCATTGAGAACTTCAACGGTTCTGCAGGAAGTATGAATGTAAATAAGGTGAAATTTCAATGTAAGTGATTACACAGAGGCTCGCTTTGCTAACAATCATAATAATAACGTTCAACGTCTTTAAACTTACAATCTGTAAAGTAAAGTGGACCTGAACTGTTCTAAGTAGCAAGTGTTCTTTGTTCAAATTACTGCAGAATGTTATTAAAATAAAATAACCACACCTGAAATGTCTATTTTGTGGCAAGTTGAGGAGCACCGACAAATAAGATAACTACATGTAAGAAAATGTGACTAGGCATATTTTAGCTGATTACCCCATACCAAAAATATGACAAAATTAGCGATCTAGCCAAATTGACTGTGCAACAATCTGTTACAACAGCCTCGCCTTATCTAGTGCCGTGTAATTCACGGCTGTCTTGTGGAGTGTGTCTATGATGTACTAATCTCGACTGATATGGAGGTAAACTGTTAGTACTAACGTATGAAAGGTTTAAAGACTGCCAAATAAAAACAGAAAATGCCATTAGCAGCTCATAATTTACCTCTAGCGAGCAGCTTTTTCCATCCTTAGATTTTCCTACATTTACCTGACCAGTCAAAAGGACGTTGCATTTTACGCCTAAATGCATCCACAAAAACGCACAGTTTACTTTTGGAGCCGTCCTTCTTCCAGGGCATCAACTATTGCCGATTGACTAATTAATAATTAACCTCGTTAATCACTAACGCCATAAATAAACTACGTTTCCAAATCGTGCATCTAAAGAAGTCATTTTGCCCCTGAGCTACCCATAACACACCCAAAATTCGCTACTTTGCTTGAAACCCCACCCACATTCCCCATAATACTATATTCTGTTTTATGTCTACCGCTAGTAGTGCATTAGGCAACCGCATGGTCCAGCTTTTATGAGTAACTCAGATTCATACTGACTCGGCGCTTTTAGAAATTGAGATCTCTTTCATTCTAGATGCCTTTGCACATGGAAGTGGACACCTTCTCGTCTTACCGCCACCACCTCTACAACCACCACCACTGCCATCGAGGCGATCTCAAATAGAAATCCCATTCCCCCGTTAAGCATTCTTCTCCACGGCAGCCTACAATCTCCTATTCTCTTCTGCCTCTACATCCTCATTGTCCCCCACCACCTTCACTACTCCAGTCCGTATCCTAAACCGCGACTGCCATCGAAACGCTCATCGCTCCACCAGTCAATGTCCATTACCTTCTTTTTCATAACAGCTACTGAATGCTGCCTACTACTGTCATAATTCTCTCTCATTAAGCTCTCAAAAATATTTGCAAGCATCTCTTTTATCCACACGCACTCCAGCCTTTATTCTGCATCTTCTACACATTGCATGCTCGTAGTTCTCACCTGTAGCATTCTATAGGGATGTGATCTGACCATCTGACACTGTCGTGTGGAGTCCGATGACGACGACATTGAGTGGTGAGGAAGGAATCTCTGTGATAAACTATGACAACGACTCTGCTTATCGGCCTACATTTAAGCATATGAAGGAGCATCCAACTTACATGGGGTTGGCGAAGCTAGTTGATGGTGCACATATTCTCTTCCAAATTTTCGTGGCTTAAGTTCTAATTAAATGTTACTAGTTCTGATTGTCATTAACAATAAATAAGTGATTAGGCATTTGATTCTATGTGGCTTTCCTGTGAATGAGACCGTAACGTTAGGCGATAAGAGAAAGGCCAAGGAGGAGAATTTAGTGCGGCTTTTGAACTGAATGATAGCACATGAAATCGTGCGTTTCACTAAGTGGCCATGCTTTGTGCAAATATTCTCATGGTAAATGATATGCAGTTGGGATGATACGGTTCACTACACATACCAGTAGTGAACAGGTTTCAGGATGAATGTTGCACATTTCAATTATTAGAAAGGAATTCATATTAAGCCGATACTTTAGCGAAAACAACTTGTCCAAATCGCTTTTACCTTTCGATGGAATTCGCTGCTACTATTAGTGCAACCATTTCCTTCTCTGACTGCTTCTTAAGGCAGATTCGTCCCACTTTCCCCATCTTCCGACTTAAATCTCGATTCATATTTCGGGTGTTGCATGTGCTGTGATGTAAATGAACTTTTGTGATTTGTTCAAATTACTGTACTTTGATTATGGTGCATCGGCCTAAAGTTACCATCACAAAAGTTTGCAGAGTTCGCTCCTCGGGTAGAAATATGAATTTATGTTTTGAAGATAAATTAAACCGCCAGCTATTTTGACAAGCAAAATATGCTTCGGCAGATGCATTACGTCCACAAAAAGTGGGATTAAATAATAATTAGGACAAGTTAGTCTTACAAAAGACAACGTGAGTGTCCATCTGAAGAGCATTTACAGGCTGTACTTTCTGACATACATTTGTTTAATCATTTTCACAACAAATTAGATGATAATGTTAGTTGTTGGCATTAACCGCAGTGTTTCTTTGTACCATTTAAGTTCATTTTTTGAGACTGCTGAAAATCGCTTGCAAGATCCAGTCTATTGAATAAAATTTTAGGTCAGAATTGGTTATAAATCATTGATGTCTATTCACTCCAAGTATTTGTTGATTTTGCTACTGTAGGTCTGCTATCAATCGAAGAGTTCCGAACGAAATGATATGGCGATTTATCGTGCGATTCATAAAAAACACTAGTTGACTACGCTAGACGAAATCACGCTTTCGCAATATCAATTCGTGAAGTTGTTGATGTCATATTAATAGTGCACTACTACGTTTCGTCAGTAAACATGGTAACTCAAAATTTGTGTTGTAGGCTTCCAAGTATTTATTCATGGAGCCAGATTTTCAGGTTTGCATTGAAGTAGTGGGGAAATGCTAGGTTATTTCGGCTCAATAGGCTTCAAAATTCCAAACGCTTGCTGCATGAACTGATGTAAGGCAACATTGGATTAGCTCCGTCTTTCGTTGTCCAAATAGGCAGTTGAATGTTGTATGACGCATTACTCATCTCTGAGGGAAATGGGATGATCAGTAAAGGTGCAGCTGTTCGGATTGGTGTTACCAGTGCTCCACCACTACTATTCCTCTCACATTCACGGAGCCTGGTTGATCAATCGCTTGATGAGGAATGGAGTTGACATCCAAGTTGCCACTGATAGAGGTCAATGCAGATCAGTTGGGTAGCCTGCAAATATGGAGCAGCAGCGGTCATTATTTCAATTGTGTACCCATCTAAACCGCAACAGCAGTATACCGCGTCCTCTCTCGAATGCAATTGCAGTGCGTCGAATGAATGTTTCGCGTAATAATTTCGCCTGTACTCCAACTACATGATGAAGAAGTGCCACGTCTTATTTCCACCAAAAAGCAAGTGTGAACTCCACATGGCTAGAACTGGTGCCAAACACTGTCAAACCACTGTCTTGATTTCTTACTTCAACATCCGCAGGCGCCCTGATCAGGATTTGATATTTAGCTTTAAAGCTATCCACGCACTGCCAACATCGCAAGTTCATGGACAAGTGGTGGTTTAAGCGAATACGGTTGATTCCTCAATTAAAATGTGATTGTCCTCACTTAGAAAACGAATGTGGAGGCACCTCCGTTACCTGAGCCCAAGGCTGCCAAGCACAAGGTGAAAAGGGGTAGGAGCCGTGAGGGACGCTTGCCGGTATCATCTCCTACCCATCTATCATTTCGAGTATTTAATAGCAGGCAGACCCCTAATGTTTGGACCGGTTATGTGAGATACGTCCTCATAGTTTTTGTAATCCATTAGAATCCTTTGTGATACCGACGCAGGACCTATGTACCTCGAAGCATTGCAGAAGCGTTTGATGGAAAATGAGCTGACTAACGGTTTTAACAAAAGGGATTACGATTTTGTGAGTACCATCATCAAATGGCGAAGCTTGCTCTGATCACTTCTCACGAAAATCTAAAAAGTAACGAAACTGTATAGGGTGAGTCATTGAGGCATACATGGAAGCCTTCAAAATCTAAAGCCAATCTCGTGTCCGTCACGAGTAGTGGCAAGTGCCTTTTAAAGGTAGAAAGTATTAGAATAGACGTGGTATTTATATTCTCTAATAAGGTCCAATTCCTCGTCCTGACATGCCCGTCCTCCTTTCATGCGTACCTGGAACTAACATCATTTGCTTCTACTCCAACACCTAACCGTAAAAATAAGCAGGTTATAGAGGGAAAGTGCAAAGTGAAGGTGAGTCGAGTTAGTGAGCTGAGCCAGTGCCCCAGTAGGCTAGATATTGATGTTGAGCTTTCTGATGAACAAAAAAGCCTTGGTAGACGGACTGTAAAGTTCACTTGTATAAGGCCGGCCAACTGAGAAAAGTGTCCATAGCTTGTGGCCAAGCAGAATAAAAGGCCGGTGATTGGGTGTTATTTGGTAGCCGACTCGCATTGGTGTGGAGATCTCGTCAGAAAAACGGGCACAAGGCAATGTTTCCTCGTCCTCACCGACGTCAAGGAAAAATAATGAGCAATTTTAGGCACTACCTGGCATTGCTTTTCAACTGCAAGCCATTTGTTTCTGTCCTACCAATCTGCACTGCAAAAACGCCACAAAATTTTTTAGCCCTTTTCCCACCATTACTTGACTAGGGTGCCTCAGGTAGCGAATAACACATATAACTCTGTTTTGCCTTGCATTTGCGCAAGATAATAAATCATGCAAACTTTCGTGTTTCTGAGTGCAGAAGTGTAAATCATGGCAAACAATCATCATTGCATTTGTCACATGCCTAATCACGGGCTTGCCATCAGTTTCGACATCGTCTGCTTCAATAGTGGATTTGGAAGTAATTGCATCATCTTGTCTTGACTAGTGCTGAGATTTTGCATTATTTTGGAATAAAGAGTTAGGAATTTTTACAGACTATTAGGCAATTATGTCAACGGCTTTGGGTTTCTGGAAGGTATGTCATCCGGAGATACTGCAAATAATCGCGTGCGACGAGACGGGACTTTAAAAAAAATATCATTTGGCAACTTTCATGCGTTTTTACTGTGATGCTAAGACACCCCTTTAGTAAATACTCGCAACAATTAGAATAAATAGCATGTATTTCGTGTAAAAAGCAAGAAAGTACGAGAGGCATGCTTGCACACCGTCAGCTAGCTCCTCCAAATCTATGAGAGTTGGAGACTTCTCCACAAAGGACAGTGTATGCATAAAGACACGATCGTGGTTGCCGCCTACCACTGAGACGGCCAACCCCACCACTGGCCACATTGCGGCACTACAGGCCACCATCCCCACGGCTTCTCACATTGCTGCCAACACCCGGATCCCATTTCTTTTGCAGTCTACTTGATACTGACTTGCGGACTCAGTTGTGTCGCCTTTTATACTTCGCTCATCAGCTGCATCCGTTCCACGTGATGCGCGTACTCCTGTACTTTTCAATCGGCATTCACACTTACCACCCTCCATCATCGCTCGCGTAACGTCTAATGCATATTTGTGCATAAATATTGTAAATTATTTTCCGTTACTGCGAATCACGCGAGCGATGAAATGTCTGCAAGTTAGAAATGAGAAGTGTGGAAAACCGGCCCCTTATTGTCGGCGTCGTTTCTTTATCTGCGGAATAATGTGCTCTCTAAGAGTCAGTTTAACTATGCTTCGTTTGACTATAGTGGATTGATATTACAATTATTCAATCAGTAGAAAGAAGGAAACATGGATTCGTCACTGACTTTGTCGAGCTACTAAACGCCTTTGTACAGCTTCATCATGCGCGCTGCGAACGCAAGTTTCTGATAATTGAGCTTGGCCAACTGATCATTAGACTGTAGAAATTGAGGAACTTGAACGTCTCCTTCATCATATTTTTTTAACCAAAATTTAATCAAGTTTGCGCGATTAGCTGAACATTTGCATTTTTCTTTGAAAGCACATGGAACGCAAAACATCACATGGAGCAGAGATGTCACGTGGAGCGTTTAGCGATGACGAGAAGGGTAGAAGAGTCTACACATCTGAGCAGGCAATTGAGTATCAAAGGAAGCAAAGGGATATTTTGAGAAATGGGATTCGCGAGTTGGCCATGTTTGTATCCGTGGAAGTGGGCACCGTGGACTGGTGTCATACAGGGCTCACAGTGTGGCGAGAAGAGTGCGTGGTCGTCATGGGTGGTGCCACAATGTGGGACGCAATATGCATGATCGTGTGTGGCGATACCGCAATGTAGGAAACCGTGGGGAAGGTCGTATCCTTGGTGGTAGAGGAGCCAACTGACACTAAACATGCTCTCCTTAACTACTTTTCTGCTATAACCCGAACTTTATGACATAAGTGCTGATTGTTCCTAGCAATATCTTAATAGAAGATTATGCACCAGATGCTGCTTTGCTAATCACATTATTAAGCAGCAATTATGTGGTACAAAGACAAAGTGCAGAAGGGAGTATAAAATCAGTACACTGAGCAAATGAACCAATTATTTTGGCTATTGTTCTGTAAGCTGGTCAAGTAGCTACTTTATTAGTCAGTAAAGTAGACACCCAACCAAAAGAAAGATTTGATTGGGATTGGGACTGGTATTAGAAGGGAACAAAGAGGAATTGCAGATTTTATTCTATATCAAAATGGCCCTCTGGAATGAAGGAGAGGATGCAGAGCGGGATAACGTAAGCCTGTTGGGGTGAAAAACTCACTGGGAAAAAAATGCAAAAAAGGGAAGGAAAGAAGACAAACGTAGAAAAAGGACCTGGAATAGTTAAGGGCTGCGGGCTAGTGACTAAGAGGAGAAATATGCAGTGACTGAGCTTAAGGCTGAAGAGTTAATATAAATGCTAAAATCCGTCCCCCTATCCTTCACCTACCTCTTACTATCTCAGCGCACCTATCCAATCGTCTATTCACTTACCCTCCTATCCACCTGCAAGACCATGTTGTAAGCATCAAATAGTTGCATCCATCTATAAGTACATTTCGTCACATTTATCTTTTGCTCATTCATCTATTCCATTTTCTATCTAATTTGCTGGCTGACCGTCCTGTCGACTAAATGATTGTCCAACAGACCAACTGACAATTTCATTCACCAGAAGGAAGAGAGATACTTGTTGAGGGAAAGTCACAAAAGATCTACAAAGGGAAGAAAACCTGGCAGTGAAATTCATCATATACCCAAAACTCCTATGGGACGTGATACTCGGTGCCTTTTTCCTGATGTATAACATAACCGTTCTAGGTTTTACCAAGGAAACCCTTCCCACGCCTCTAGTCACTGAGATTAATGCAGACTTTGCTACCGACAAGTGATGCAAGTGACATTGGCAATGCCCTTTTTTCCAAGCTGCAGCCATCTCCATGAACAAGCTACATGATCTCCAAGCGCAAGTGAACTATAGTTCTGATGACGAGAGAAAGGAACTCCGTGAGCTCGTGCTTAGGTACGCAAACGTCTTCCTATGGCAAGGTGTAACATTTGGACGAACAAGTATCATCAAACATATGATCGACACTGGCGAAGCTGGGTCCATCTGGCCACAACACAGACTTTTTCTACTACCTCTGCTAGAAGAAGCAAACCGTTGGGTTGAGGCCGTGAAATTACAAGACACTGAAGCAGTTGCTACAAAAGGCCACCATGAGTTGGATAATGAATATGAGGTTTACGCTCTTACGGAAGACAGACAACCACCAGGTGACAAAGTTGGAAGCAACTAATGAGTGGTAGCACTGGAAAGTATGAGAGAGCTATGTACTACTTATGTTGCGTAAAATGTGCTTTTTAGGGAAGGGGCCGACAGACGAATCGGAACTGGTGGCTGAGGAGCAGCCACTACCCACCAATCGGGACAACATATCTATGTCCTTATCTTTCTAAACTTGTACCCACTGCTTTCAATTTACTTTACACAATAAATATAGCAAAACAAAATCAATTTGAATATTCTTAGAGTAGAAGGGTTATGGAAGAGATCTACAAGCCTCGTTCCTCAGTGAAGTGCATGAATAGTTAAAACCATCTTTTGCTGTGACATGGTTTAAAGAAAATTAGTAAAGAAAATTTGTTACCAAATGTATTGGAACATGTCAGAAAGCAGTAGGCAATATCATTTATTTGATAATAATCGTGACAATCCATTAGTTACATTTAAAATTTAGCTGGCTTGACGGAGTTGGGCCAGCACCATTCTTTTAAAGTGACGGAGCGATCTTAAAATTAACAATCTGCTCGAAAGCCATGTTGATCATCACGACGCCTTGGGAGGACTCAAACTCCTTTTAAATCAGGCTAAGTACAGATATGAATATGATGGCAGGTTCAAATAAGCAGTCGTCCTTGGTGGAAAAGGAAATGGCTTTATTCCGTGCGCAGACTGATAGTAACTTTAAATGGAATGAACGTCAGTGCATTTTACCTAAAATAAAAATAGTTTTTCATTGTCTGCGATTTCCTCTGTTTTCTTTAACCCTATTCTACTCACCTTCTCATTTCCATTAAGCTCTCATTTTCATAAATCTAACAATTACCCATTCGACTCCAAGCATTCTTATTTACAATGCATTGTAAACCAAACCCAATGTCACAAAGTTGTCCTATGTGAGAATGAAGTAGCATTAATCCCAATACCAACAAGACTGACACAGTGGATAGGATTTGACGGCGTGATGGGAGTGCATGTTACCTAGGAGGGTGACAAGTGTCACCTCTTAGCCTGTTCATGCATATCTGACCACTGGCTGACAGCCACATAGTCAGGGAGGTCACTGTTGGACTCCTTCTTCATCACTCATTGTCGTCGTCATCGAATCCTGCACGACAGTACCGGTGGGTTGGACCAGGCTCTCAACTGACTGCCATAGATGAGACCTGAGAAAGTGTGAAAATGTGGACGGTTGGCAATCAGGCGAAGCAGCAGGCTGAAGGCTGGAGTGTACAAGGGAAAGGGAGACACTTACCAACATTTTCGATAATTTTTTTCAAAGAAAATTGTGCTGGTAGTGGGCCATGTACGATAGGGATCATGAAACTAGAGGTAATGGGCGTCAAAGGACAGGGCGATGAATACCCTGTTACTAGCCGCAACTGTGGATGAGGATTGGAGGAGTGAAGGAGGCGGAGGCAGATGAGGATGCAGAGACAGAGAAGGATAGGTAACTGGTGGCTAGCGTGAAGAAGGAATGTCTGAAGAATGAATAGGATCTCTAAATCAGTACCAGTTGTGATTTCCTCGATAGCAGTGAAAGCAATCATGCTGTTAGCGCTGGTAAGACGAGAAGAGAAACAGACCTCAAGCTCCACTTGTACTGAAGTGCATAGAAAGGTCTAGGGCTGGACAACGGGATTGCTGAATACAGCATTGATAGTAGACAAAATGAGGAATTGAGAATTAGGGAGAGTTGTTGGTGAAGTTCAAATTAGAGTGGCAAATTTTGTGTATGCTGCTAGCAACGCGAGAGCTTTTCAAGCATTCTTCAAATCACGATTTATTGATATATGAATTAACTGATTAACTAGTTGGTCAATAATCGATGATGTGTTAGAACAAGGATGGCGCCCTGACATTGGGGAACGGCATTTAAGCCCAGTGGCCGTGCTTTGGGCTTGTCCGCTTTGCGAGACGTAAAAAACCGCCACAATTTCTGCACCACACTGTTCCACAATAATGCCTCGACGAATCGGCTTGAGCAGATGGTTGGCTTTTAACTGACCAGTAATAAATGTACAGCAGTTGGGCAAAGGCAAGAATATATAAACACAGAAACGATTAATTGTCGCATTTCAGTGTGCAGGAATGGCAGATTTGTTTTTACATCGGCAACAAATTTTCTGCACCCAAAGGCGAACATGCTTTAAAGTAGTGATAGTAATTTTCAGCAGAATTGCGAGGAACTAACGCCACTGGTCCAGTGTGGAACTTTTATTTTGGAGCATCAACGCATGGACTGTGAATTAGCTGCAAATTAAAAGCGCCTCTATTTAAGGTTTGGAATAATTTTGCTTATAAGTTTTTGAAGGTGGATATTTCAATCCATGAACACAAAAAATGGTAAAGTGACAGTGATTTCGCTTGGAAAAGCAATGACGTTCTGCCTTATTTGGTGTTGGAGGAATTTAACAAGAGCTCTCTTGAAACCAAATTCTGCATATTAATTTAGATTAAGCGGGTACAGGACAAATGATATGAATTACCAACAAATACAGGCAAAGCTTTTAGTGTCCAAATCTACTTATCTGCAAAGAATTATTGTCTATCGACAAGGTTTTTCATAAATTTATGAAGAGCATGACAACCAACACATTATGAATTTAAAACTGAATGCCTTAACGGGTAGTGCCTGCCAGCAAATCAGAGCAAAAATAGATTATGTTTCCAAATGCTTGCAGACAAATTTAAAAGAATAATGCAAAGGCTGGAAAACGCCGCATATGATACTTAGGAATGCGCACTTGAAAAGGAGGATTTACAAACCTCTAAAAAATACCTGCAGCGGCACGAAAAGAGAACAAAGTTACCTTTACGGCTGCGTCGGCAGCGAAATAGTCGTGCGTTTCACTGAGAGCAACTTGACACAGTCAAAGGCAGCTCCAAGAGGAACTGATGAGGTCAAGCACTAATTCCAACGGATTTGCACGTAGTGAGAGAGAAGGCATGATGGGAGGCGCAATTCATCGACCTTGTGCTCTACCAAGCAAAGAAGGAAAAGCGGTGAACAAATAAGAAAATAATGATATTTGAGGAGGAGCAGTGGGAATGCATTCACAGAAAGCCCGTCAAATTTGCACAAGAAACCTGCCAGGGCATCAGGAGAGCTGGAGTAAACGAGCAAAAGCTCCAATGACCACCGGTTCCGCCACTTAACAAATAAAAAAGGGAATGAAGCAATTCTCTTGTTCCAAATCCATTTCACCATTAGTAATCAAGGCTCCACTCTATCCGACCTGCTCCATACTAATGCAGCATTGCCATAAGGAGAAACCGCCCTGCAAAAGCAACGCAGAACACTGACAAGGAGGGCGCAATGGCAGGTCATGAAGCCCTAGTGAAGTGTAAAACCAGGCTCTCCACATTCCCCTTTCTCTCCTTTCAAGCAATTGTCGCTATGATGCACAAGAGAATTGAATTGCACAAACACAAAAGGAAAGTAGCAGAGGTTCTAAAGCCTAGTATTTTGCCAATGAAGAGAAGAAAGCGGCGAAGCCGTACATGGTTTCTTCTACCTCCCACAGAGCACTTGTTGACGAGGCTGTACCCTACGCCATCTAATCAAAAAACAGAAAGCATTGCGGTAAGGAAGGATTGCAGAAAGTCGCGACAAAGCTTAAAGAGCATTAATTAGTTGAAAAATAAAAAACGTAAAAATAATAATAACTGGATAATTATGGCGACCGTTTTTCAGCTCTTGTTTTTGCTTAAAGTGGAGAGTACCCCTAAATTCAAAGGGGTTCAGACCCAAATATTCCACTCATTGATACCAGAGATGATAAAACCTTATCCAAGTAGTGCCACCTTGGCTCACGCACTTGGTTCACTTCGGTCAACAAGGGAATGAATATTTATCTCCACGAGTCCACTTGACCTTACACACTTCTTTGTCTTTCGAATAAAAGCTAATAAATGTGTACAGAACTGTAGTGTATGTACCAACAGAAAAAGTAGAGTGACACAAAATTTCCAAGACAGCATCATAGCGCGGAAAAGGAGAGTTGGTGAGCAGGAATGGAGAGGGTAAGGCATCTAGGCAATCTTTCACTATTCCTCTTGGGATCGCTGCCAGAAAAGGAATGATCATTCCAGTGCTTCGTGCTTCCAGCTTGCCGAATGTGTCATAACGTCCAGGCAGTGTTCAAAGACGCAAAATTACCACATTATCGAATCTGGCCAGGGAATCGTTGTAGAAAAATTAGAAGCGACTGCATTGAAAGCTGGAGATGACACTCAGGGCTTTCATACGGTCGCGTAGACCTCTATGATAACTTAATTAGGTGGTAGTGACGGCGGTGGCGACAGAACGCCGTGTACCTCGTCAACCACCGATGGTGATTGCTTGCGAAGACGCAGGAGACAACGGAAGTATGCCAATAATCTAACGCCCAATATCACCAAAACGGTGCCAAAGAGAGACCCCATTACCGTACTCTGCAACTGCGTACAAAGCATCGAGCTGGTACTTTCATCCTCATGGCCGCCGTCAAGCATTAAGTGAATGTAATAACAGAAAAAAAACAGCCATCAACCACTACGTTCTACTGCTACGATATGTATGACCATTGGGGCATTTTCTCCCATTTGATCTACTTTACTGCTTCCCCAACAGGGGCGTCAACTATATGTGGCGCACGAGCCCAGGTAATAAGAACGTGTCAGGGGAACAATGGTGGAAGTGGGAAGTTAAGTGTAACAAGAGGTGGAAAATAAAATCCCTCCTTTCTACACCCAGCCACGTATTCTCCGATCTAGAAGCCTGAAACACGAAAAAGACTGTCAGTGCGCCTGCGTTGTTCAAATTCAGCATTTGTGGTAGCTTTTCAAAAGTCAAGAATTTTCGCATTCACAAGCGAATACACTGCGCTGGTCCTTGCACAATCGCCAATAACAGTTCGCCTTTTGCGATCGTCATCAAGACATTGACATCATTTAAATGATGCACCGCTGCACGATTACGTGTCCCATTGCTGCACTGTGCTTGCAGTAAATATTTGCCGTATCGGATTTGATGCCTTTGTTTCCTGCCATCGTAATTAGGACTGTCATCTGAATCCTCGAAGAACTCCTGCACAAGGTACAAAGTGAGGCCCCACCACTTACTCATGGCATCGTTGCTGCTAATGCTGGTAACTGCAGCAGCAAGCAGCATATCCCATATTTCATTCACGAGTCAACATACACACCGATTACGCATGTAGCCACCCCTAGTGAGGTCAAGTAAATTGCTTTGGGTGAAAACACTTGACGTATGCACTAAGGGGAAAGACTGATGACTTAATCTATTAACCCAAAAGTGAATGATAGGCAATTAAAGGCATTAAAGACTAAAATAATCAGTCAGCAGTGGAGGGAAGCAGAAGCAAGTGGACCAGGAGTTAATTCACGACACACCTCATGCATAGCTCAAAAGGGACAGAGACTTACAATTTATACAAAAGAGGTGTAACCATTCTCTCAAGCCACCTTCCCTCCATGAGACAAGATGGGTTATGGAGCACACAATCAAACTGTAATCAATTAGAAAGCACTGACGTTAAGACAAACGAAGGACATACATTGCATTTCACACATCGTCAAAATTTGGAAAAAATGAACATTCACATTCTAATACAGACAAATTTAGTCAGATAGGTCATTAAAACATAAACTAGCTCGCGTTTAAAGCGTTGGCAGAGAAAAGAACAATTTTGAGGACTTCAGAGGATTACCATTCCTACATTTGACTCGGCTTAGATCCAAATAATAGCCACTCAGGCAATTGGCATCCAAGACGAGCCAAATAATAGACAGGCAACAAAACTGGAATTGTATTACTACATGCCCGCCAGGCGTCACACTTCCAAACTAATTTACATAATACGTCAAGTGAATATCTTAGCAGTAATGACTGTTGTAAAACGAATAATTTGGAGGCAACAGACAGCAGTTATTGATAATCTTAATGGCAGAAATTTAACCAGGCCAGAACCTCTAAAAGCAAATGAGTTGGTGTATTTAACACACACCGTGATCAACACCATCCCCTATGATGGACTCAGCAACCACAAGGTAATCAGGTCAAATTACCCAGAAAAATACAAGAGGCAAGCTTGCACACCATCAACCAGCTCCTCCAATTTCAAGGAAAGTGGAGACTTCTTCACAAACTACGGTGTAAACACAAAATCAGTCGCGGTTTCCCTCTACCACAGAGACGACCATCCCCACGACTGGCCACATCGCGGCACCGCTACAGACGGCCAAGCACACGGATTCACACATTGTGAACTGCGCTTACTCTCACCCACAGTTGTCAACTTCAATGCATATGAACTTGGCTAACTCCCGAATTCCATTTCCTTTGCAGTCCACTTGCTTTCGATGATACTGACTTGCGTGCTGAGTTGTGTCGCCTTTTGTGTTATGCTCACCACCTCTATCCGTTCCACTTGCATGTCAGTAAAATGGTCTAAACTTGTCTTCATTCTCGTCACAACCATAACTAGGCGTTCCTAGGAGCAGCTAATTTTATGCCCATCAAGCCAAGAATAAGGTGGTGAGGATGAATTCATACATATCATATACTACCCCAGGTGTATTTGTAACGTTAATTGGCTAGGTAGATTCAATTTTACAGCAGATTTTTCCCACTCACGGTTATTGGCTAGATGTGAAACATACCGAACCAGCAAAACAGTGCAATGGAAGTGGCGGACAGGATTAAATTACGTGAAAACGACCCACTGCAATTATACGGTCTCTGCTCTATACTCTTGGCCTTGCCACCTACTGCGTAGAATTTGGTCTTAAGCACAAAAATTGCCTAGCGATGTCAAATCTAAAAGAAGTTAAATTAACTACGTGTAAGATCGCTCTCCATTCTGTATTTCAGTAAATGGCTACGCTTTTCAAAGTGTATGCAGTAGGGTACAGACGTCAAAATACGTGGAATCGCATAATAGCGAATGGCAATGTTGTTAGGCAAATAACCGTTAGAAGAGCAATTCGTGTCTGACATGCAATCATGAGAGATCACTGACGTGTTTTGGGTAGTGCTGTCCATGTATCATTGTAAGCCACGCCATTTGTGGAAATGCCAGTACATTCATTGCGATCGTCCATTTTGACACCGACATTTATTCTGACGTTGACAATGTCCGTAATCCAGCCTATTGTCCTAGGATGAGTGGTCTCTCCACCTCCGCCCACGTCATGATGGGCGAATCACGAGAGTGATGATGGAGGGTGGAAAATACGAATGCCGATCTGAAAGTACATGGGCACGTGCATCACGTGGAATGGATAGAGGTAGTGAGCATAGTATAAAAGGCGACACAACTCAGCACGCAAGTCAGTATCATCGAAAGCAAGTAGACTGCGAAGGTAACGGGATTTAGGACATTGCGCTATGGGTAGCCATTCTCCAAGGAAAGACTCAAAACCAACCATTAGGCGCATGGGTTGATCAAGTAAAAAAAGTTTCAAAGTGTTAAGAGGCACATTGGCTTTATGCATGGCACGATTTGCATGAGACAAGGTTAAAGATGTGCAAGCTGGCCTTTGTTTGCAGAGAATAGGAGGAAAGCACAGACATCACCATCATAAGGTAATTGATCTGTGTGACATGACGCAGCTGATAATGCATGTGGATGCATGCCGGTAGTTTGCTTGATCTGCACCGAAGAATAATATTCTTATCCGCGCTTCCGCTCTGGAACAAAAACAACTTAGTTAAGGAAAATTACATTTGCATCTAACCAAAAACGAAATGCAGTCATTTTATTTGCTATGCACATTAAGGAGCACCACATAGTAATTGGATATTCTTTCTACAAAGAGCAAAAAATTGAACCTACGCTGCGAAGTCAGTAGCAGAGCATACAGTGGACTGCACAATTTGAGGAATGCAACCAACTAATTATTACCGTGATACCACTAAAATGGTAGCAGTAGCAACAAAGAGAAATCTAGCAGCGTTCTTGCTGTTATGAAAACATGCCCTGTTTGTATGCTGCAAAAATTGTCCATTCTTAATTTCCAATAGAGAAGATTCAGTATTCTGAAAAGCACTGCTAACTTGGCAGTGGTAAATTTTCTAGCAACTCTAGAGTCTATCTATTTGATCATAGAAGATAACTATGACACGGCGACAACTAAAGTGTGGCCATGTAAACCGATACCTTATCAGGAATGTAACAAAGTGGAGTTTTATCGGGCGGTCCGAGAATATGGTAAGTGTAAAAATGAATTTTTATTTGATAGCAAGCAATAAAAGTACACATGTATTTATCCGACTTCCAATAAGAGCAATGATAGTGTTTCAAAGCCCTCTGTTACTTCAAGTGCCAATATCAAACCCGCCTCGGAAATGTAGAACAAAGCAGGAAAATCCGCAACACCATTGAATAATAGTAAGTATGCACCCAAAAATCGACTAGGAATATCGTTGAAGAATTAGTGAACTCACTCTTATGAAGTGTGGAAATGTGTGCGTTTAAACCTGCTCGACTGGAGAAGGCTTTACTACACATCTGGCAAGTGAACGGCTTCCTTCCTAAAAGTTGTGTAAAAGTAATAAAAAGCAAATTGCAGCTAAGTATTCAGACATGAGCATCTGAGTGTAGCATGGGAGATGTACAAACACATCACTTCACTCACTTTCATGAACCACAGAAATGTGTGCCTTTAAATTACATCGTTGCGTGAAGATGGCACCACAAATCTCGCACGTAAATGGTCTCTTCTCTAAAGGTAAAATTAAAGCATTAAATTGCAAAATGTATTTGTGAATCAGAAAATGCGTATTAATATGCTGATCAAAACTATCACATCAGAATTGATTAACCCACTCTCATGAACCGCAGAAATGTGTGTGGTTAAACAGCCTCGACGGGAGAAGGCTTTACCGCACGTCTGGCAAATGAATGGCCTCCTTCCTAAAAGCAATGTAAAAGCAAAGAAGTAAGGAGTGGCGAAACACTAAGATATGTGTCTGGAAGTAGATTAAGATAAGTACACAAACACCATTGGACTCACTCTCATGAACTTCAGATATGTGTGTGTTTAAATTACATCGCTGCGTGAAGCAGTTACCGCAAATCTCGCACGTGAATCGTCTCTCCTCTAAAAGGCAACGCAAAAGTGGTTAAAAGCAAAATGCATTTACAAATCAGAAATGTGCATTTAAGTAATGATCAAGGCAATCATACTATAATTAATTAACCTACTTGCATGAACCACGGCAATGTGTGCGTTTAAACGCGTTCGACGAGTGAAGGCTTTACCACACTTCTGGCAAGTAAATGGCTTCCTTCCTGAAAGCAGTGTAAAGAAATACAAGGCGAAGTGCAACTAAACAATAAGAGAAGTTCCTGAAAGTAGATTGAGATAGGTACTTAAAAATCACTTTACTCACTCTCATGAGCCGCAGAAATGTGCGTGTTTAAATTACATCGCTGCATGAAGGATTCACCACGATTCTCGCACGTAAACGGCCTCTCCTCTAAGGGTCATGTTAACGTAATAAAATGCAGTTTTAGTACAGCAGAAAACGCGTACTTATAGGTTGACCAAGTCTACCATAACAAAATTAATTAAATTACTCTCATGGACCAAAGAAATGTGTCTGTTTAATTGGTTTGAATAGGAAAAATGTCTAATGCATTGCAGGCAAGCGAGTCTCCTCCTTCCTAAAAGTGATGTAAAAGCAGTACAAAGTGAAATTCATTTAAACGCAAGGAAAGATATTTCTAGAACCTAGTCAAGTTTAGTATTTGTAAACTACTTTACTCACCCTCATGAAGCGCAGAAATGCGTTCTTTTAAAAGGACTCGACGAGAGAAGAATTTACCGTAATTCCGGCAAGGGAGAAGGTTTTTTGCACTGCTGGTACCTAAACAAAATCCATCAAAATATACAAAAAATTAGGTCCTTATCACTAAAGCTAGCCCACTCTCATGAACCTTGAATGCGTGGCGATTCAAAGTGCTGCTACGCAAAGAAAGCCTGTTCATAATGTTGGCACTTAAACGGCCTCCCTTTTAGCATATAGCAAAGGTATTCACAATAAACGCGAAATGTTGGCGTAAATTTATGAATGGGTAAAACATGACCAATGGAATCATTCTGTTAGAATGGCTAAAATGCCCTAAATATGTAAGTAGAACAAATTCAGGTGTTCCGTAAATCGACTAACCATGGGTGCAACAACAGCCCACGAGATGCAATGTAGAGGGACAGAATGATTCCCTTCTAATTAGAAACACTGCAATGATACCGGCTTGACCTCAACAATCCCTGCGTTGATAAGTTGCTTCCGCACCTAATTTTTAAGCCACCTACAGAGTTGTAATGCCATTAGTTTAGTCAGAGTTGAGCATTCCCTAGGCATGTGCCTCAGCTTTTTATGCCTTCTGAAAATCTCCTTTCTAATCAACACTTTGCCGTATTCACCCATTTTTTGTAAAGTGGATTGCAGGCAAACTGTTCATAACTTTGGGACCCACATAACCAGGAATCTGTGGCACCACAACAGATTCGCACAGGCCGGTATGCCTTTGCATTATGCAGCATAGGCACTGCCGAACGCAAGATTTTTATATGATGTATTATGCTAGAAATCTTGTTTCAGCTTGTCACCATACCACACACCTAAAAGAGCAGCTGCTTCCCATGAGGAAAAAGGAGTGCAAATTGTTGCCATGCACACTTGGAATGTGCAAGACCATAAGACATGCTGTTTGTTCATTACAATAAAGCAAAATGGAAACCTACTCTGATGAAAAATCTCCCTGTGTCGTGTTAGGTACGCACGCTGGGAAAAACACTTCCCGCACTTACGACACTTGTACGGGTCCACATCTAACGAATCGCAAATACATCAATCAACTCAGGGGACAAGCGGATCTCTCATTAGATTTTACTTAATATATGTTTTGGCAAAGCATTTAGGGGGCTAACTAAAGTGATCAACTTGTCCAGGGGACTAGACTGCATTCATTCATATAGACGTGAACGCTTACATAGGCTAAATGCAAGAAAATACAGAACATTAAGCTAAAAACGCGCAGAAAATACGGATGCAGATGTAAGACTAACATGCTATCCTGGGCAGAGACTGCCCACCGGGAACACGCACCATTTTGAAAACTCGCCTTGAGAAGTGAAGTGTAAATAACTACACATCTAAACAAAATAGAGAACAATAATTTAACCATTCACTGTAACTTGCTTGTTGAGAAGTGGTTTTTAAATAACTTTACATCTAAACAAACCTAAACGAAACAAATTAAACCTTTAAAGTAAAATTAATCAAAGAAAGACACTTTTTTATTAACTTTTAACTTTCCCTCCACTTTTGATCATTATCTTGTAAAGTGAGGACAGTAAATGTAATGCAGTGGTGCCAAACGGCTCCATCCTCCGTCCACTGTCGCTTAAGATAGAGTAACGCATGCCACATGCAAATCTCTAGCATCCAAAACAGCTTCGTGAGAACAGTCATCGCACTTCATTACAGACCTTAGAGAAGTCAATTTATCCACTGCTTACACTAGCGCTATCAAAGTACTTATTGTTTGAGCCATCAGTGGGGTCATCACTAACACACTCATCATTGCGCTACCTCAAGATTAAAATATATTTACCCAAAGAGATTGTAATGATCAGTACCCAGGAATACAATTGATGACAACGCTCAAAGTAATAATGCGTTGAGACACTCAGTCGGTTTTTAAACACCGTTAGGCGTAAGGACCAGTGCATTGCGATGGTTGCTCATCCCTCGGTATTGGCGAGGAGCAACTTCCGGATTGGCCTTTTTGTACTAAGCCAGATGGGCTGGCCTTTAGGCCATGTCAGTAGCCGGAATCCCTCCTCTGTGCTGAATATATGTATTCTGCCCGAGTGTTATGTATTCATTGGTCCTTAGGGAAGACTGGGGAAGCCACACCAGGTTACAAGTTTCATTGCTCATTATGGTGCATTAAGAACAGCAACTCAATTTAAAAAGAGGCTTAAGATATTAAGCGCAATTTGCTCCTCTTGCAGTCTGCAAGTTAGGACATAGTGAAAAGCCTCTGTAAACTAAAGTGATCTCAAATGGGAGACATCGAAATTCCCAAAAACTGCAGTGATCTGGCTGTTTAACTTAGGGAGAGGTAAGGGTTGCTATACTTGCACCATCTTTAGCATTAAATTGACCAATTGCAAACCAAACATTTAATAGGTTATTCCATTTATTTAACAAAAGAAAAACATTTACGGAAACTCTTCGTTATCAAACAGCAGAGCATCCAGCATACCGCAAGAACAATTTGAACTAACCGCTTGAAGAATCGCTCGGCGTAACAAAATTGTGTGAACGAGATGTGTCGCTGAATAACAAAAGAGTAGTAAGTTTTTGTTAAAATTTCAGTACTTGAACGATTTTGTTGCAGTGGAATATAAATGAACATATGTGAGTGCAATTGTAAAGCGAAAGGTTAAAATGTCAAAAAGCTTATGACCGAAATTCTTAAATAACAGCATTACAGCTGCAAAAAGACAAGACTCGGGAAAAGTTTGACGCAATACAAGTGCAGAAGCAGATCCAAATTTTAAGACGAATTTTGACTAACCTTATTACAAGACGTAGTGAACCATAACATACCATACCTGGATTCCATTTCAATCTCTTTTGGTGCCTTTAATGTGCATTTACCATTCAAAACAAAGCCTATTACATTTCTGCCTCTTTTCATAAATCGTTAAGACAGTTAATCAGCAAACTTTATTTGTCACCCCCTGATTCTTCCTGAACACTCGAGCGGTGAACCTATCTATTCACAGGCGAAATCATATTAGCATATGAACACTGATAATGAATAAGCAAAAAGCGCTAGTCCTTGCCTCTTGTCATATTCTAAAAAGAGTAAATGCAACCAGGACCATCAAGCCCCATCAAAATACGAAAAAAAGCGCTTCGGCTCAAAGGAATGCACTCATATCAGTAGTTGTCAAGTATCCCATGCAATTCGAGTGTCTTAATATAGGCATTACAGAAACACCATTAATCTGCTAGCTTAAACTCGGGTATTTTAGCCCTTTGCGTTAACTCTCGTCAGTCAAAACAATGTTTGCTATGCAAGCGATCCTTGTTCTCGGTTAATAACACAGCATGCAATTGCACAAATTTCGACCACTACAGATATGGAGACTGCTGCGGCGTCACACATCAAGAACAAGAGAACCAAAGTCACCAGTTTTACAAGTGTTAAGGCTGTGGGATGCTGGACGGAAGAACTGAGATTACCAGTCTTCAAAGAAACTGACTGGAACAGATATGGAACTGTGTTATTATGCAAGAGTTTTCATTGAAGAAACACCGATTTACAAGTCAGTTGTGTATCGCTCATCTTTTTTGGCAAAAAACCGCTTCCTATAGACAAGTTGCAGCCTTTGATCGCTGTGAGGTGTGGTCGTGTGCATCTGCTGCAGGTGCTGCAGGTTCAATTGAACTTCCAATGGGGTAGACAGAGATCGCCTATGCCTTCGATTAATAGTCTTTCTGTTTTCCCAATTTCTATACAATCCACTTGTTTGTGTAGATCTTAAAAAACTTAAGTGTCTTCACTCAGTATTTCATATTAAATTATGTTCTCCAGTAGCAAAGTTAATTGGTTTATATTGCATGCACACAGTTGTTTGGATTAGCGATACCATTTCGCTTACCCTTAGTTTGTGTATAATTAGGCGAGTTCTGACCGAACTTCAGCTACCTAACTGTATTCGAGTAATTCACAGTCTAGGCCGTTATAGATATCCTCTAATTATAAGAGGTTGTCCAAACATCACGATCCATCCGAGTTTGCGAGTGCAAACTGCAGGCGTGGTGAAGTGATGGCCGCAAGATATTTCCTTCACTTAAGTAGCATGATTAAAAGCATTTTCAGTTGGTGCATGTCAAGACTACTTAATATAATATGGTGCAATGTCTGGGTAATTCGTTAACTGTTTAACTATTGATTCAGTCAATGGGGGTCATTTGTGTCTTGTCCATTGGAACTTCACAGGGTAGGCCGGCCCCTTACTCATGCTAGTAGCCCAGATTCTACTGCATTTTGACACGCATATATTCTGTTCAGGTGTTCTGTCGTCTTTCGTCATCAAGGAAGTCCTGGTGTACTGCAAGCAATCCTTTGTCATTTTGGTTGTGAAATATGCGGACATTCTCTAAATGGAATTTGAGACTTCTTTAACACCCTGTTAGTAGCAGCGTGCCTTATTTTGAAAGCAAATATTCATCTTTGTGAAAAAAGGGGAATTTTAACACTTGGTGATTAAGCATATTAAAATCGTCATATATACATTTGCCTATTTTTATCTTCAACTCATGGGTCATCCTGTTTTCCACTCCCAAATAAGCATTACATTAGTTGACGAAATTATTACTAATTGTAAATAAACTTCGCCTTTTTTAAAAAAATTAGACACGTTAAAGAGCGATGTGTTTTAATTCTTGGAAAACCTTGAAGTAGAAGCTCGCAAGATTACAACTGCTCTACACAAGTGGCGCGACCGATTTTGCGATGGTTGCGTACACATCAAATTCTTAAAATCTGTTCATTTAGTTACAGAAGCATTTAAAATTGTCTAAAAATTGAAAAGGCTGGCGTAAAATTCCTTGAGTTTTTTATACTGCTAGTGTAGTCCAGTCCACGAGTAGTTTCAAGGCGACTGGTAATTACTCAATGCTTGTTGAGGAAAAAAGCCTACGTTTTACTTACTGTCAGTAAATACTAGGAGTAAAAAATGATGAAAAGTGGTGTGTTTGTGCTTTGCAGTGGGTCCTCGCAGCTACTGATATCCAAGGATACATGAATAGGAGTATCAGGCGAGTGTATACTCGCTTATCTTTATATAAGTAATAATTACCAAACGTTTTTGAAGACGGGTAACACCTGTTCGGCTTTCCAACTACCAGCCTTGGTTCCCCACTACAAATTTAATGCCCCATTGTTCTGGCAAAAGTTCCCTACCTACCTACATATTTGCAACCTCATCAGCTGTTGCACCTATCGGATCCCAAACATCAGGCGGCATGTGGTGACTAAATGAGCAATTTATTCAGGCAAATACATTTTGGAGCATGTGAAATTTCCAATGACACAGGAAACGATCAACAGAGAGGAGCAAGTAGTTTGATGCCCCATAAACAATAGGGATGGGAAGGGAAAAGTAAATTACACGAATGAAAAATATGGGAATGCTAAGCAACAATAATGTCAGACGGTTTCCTTCCACATACCATCTCCATCGGCGCATAAATGCTCTGCACTGGCAATGCAACTTCACTTTAGCTTAGTCGCCTTTTCCAGAAGCTCATCCTCCTCCCCCACCTCGTCCATTCCTTCTTCATCAGTCATGCATTCAGTGGATGTGGATGAGTGCATTGCATCAGGGAAGAAGTATACAGGCCTGTAGTGGGGATAAAAGTAAAGAGCATTATCCCGGCATTTGATCTATCTTCTGCCCCAGCCAAACATTTTGGGCACCTGGCAATCCTGAACACTGGTAAATGGGACCAGGTCGACGTATCGGTCGGAGCTGAGGATCCACTCATTTGCGATGGCGCCTTCAACACCACGCTCCATTTGCAACTGGTAGGCCACAAAGTGACACACGTACAGGGTGTTGCCATGATGCACAACTACAGAGCGCAGAATATAATGGAGAGATCTACCAAGATGATAGTTTAATTGAATGTGCACCCAGATGCGAGAAAAGGCCAGTGATCAAGGTCAGCAGAGATGATAGATTCGGTGTATTTGGATATCATGCCGCCGGCGGTAAAACTGCCCACACAGACATCCGCACTGGAAGCGTTTTGTTACAGTGGTACCCACACAACTCGATGAATGTAGATGACATGAGGTGACTTTGTTGTTATCATTGTTGTTGCTGTCATGGAGGCAAAGCAATCGACTGACAACACAGGTTTTTGGCGAGGCAACAGACGGAGCTGCGATTTGACACTAGCGGTAACGGGTCGTTTACCATCGCCATACGACACTGAGGACAATGGATTCCGGCGAGACGCTCCGCTGTACAAAACACCGCTCAGCCAAGTCGCCATCGAGAAACGATATGCCACCTTTTCTTCAGATGACACTTTCTTCGTGTGCACTCGTCGCGACGTTTATACCAGCAATGAACTAATCTAAAATTATTCAAGTAAAATGAATAAAAGGGATGTTTTTGTTTTAACTCTCTGGGAAATTGGATAGTGCAGGACTAGGGGACACACCGCAGTTTACCATGGTAAGAGCATTTGATGCAAAAAAACTGGGATGCAATGAACCGATGAAAAGAGCCGGGTACGAAACTAGTCAAAGTGCTGTACTCCACCAGTAATCGTGGTAGCAATAGCGACGGCAGCAGGCGTATCACCATTGGCGGAGATAGACGAAAAAGGAAGAAGACGGCAAACTGTGAGCAGATCCTCAACACCTTGCACAACCGTCCTTCTAATCCGCTATCATCCATTTGGTCCATAGAAGAGGCATATAGCTCGTGGACGTCCTACAGGGAAATGCACACTACCTGCAGACTTCAATTTGGCAGATTTAACGCTGCCTACCTTCATTCTTTCGTCACCAGCACCCCACTTCCACTATTCTTCGCATCTCGTTTAATTAAAACTATCAAGTCAACTGGTTTGAATAGATGTGCTGAAGGGCGCCACAGAAGGTTTTGGGAGAAATTTCGTGGGAAGAATGCATGTCATGTATACGTGACGCCAGACGAACACATCTCAAACTGCAGCAATGGTAGGTCAGTCAAAAGAGGTGCATTTCGTGAGTGTCAGGTGCTCAACAAAGTACCTCAGGGGTTAGTTTGACCTCACAAATTGTACTTTGTGGCCAGTCACGTCGATTTCACAACTGTGAAAAGAATAAGTCCAGTCCACAGAGATGTCAAAGGGTTTCAAAGTTCCAACTACTATTCACACTCCCAACATCAACAATAATGCGTACAAAATTTGTAATTAAGGATATACACATAAAACTCTTGCAATGTCGGTCATCATAATCGAGTCGGTGCTAACAGCAACAGGATCGCCTCTGTTTGCCATTCAAAATAGAACTAAGATTTGAGGCTTCGCTTAGGTCATACATGGGGTGCGTGGACAAGTAGCCTTGCTAAAGTACAATGCGGTAAAGGCGACTTAGTCTTACAATAAGGAGTAGCCTATTTATCAGAGTAAAATTAGCGAAAACAGATCGCAGGTAATTTTGCTTCGGAAATCCTTACCTGCTCGACCCAGATAGAATCCCAATCTACCACTCGATACACCGTTGTTAGAAGAGATCTCTTCAAATGAAAAGTGACTAGATTCCACAAACCGAGGAATGATTAAAGTCACGACGAATCATATTTCCAGTACCGCTGGTACCATTCCCTCAGGAATGTTTAAGTCGACATTTAAGCGAGAAGCGCTCAACCACATGAAGATGACGATATGGCTTTAGAGGACCCGACGATACGAGGGAGAACTAAGAAACACATGACACAAAGCAATACACCCTCCCAACGTACTGCGTAAAGTAATGCAATAAAGGAGGGAGACCACTGGATTCTCGTGTAAGGGAGAGCCAAATTACTGCTATGAGAAACTACACGTTGGAAACTCGATCAGCTTATTTTAAACAGATTGAGCATATTCTTGCACGGGAGAAGCAATGCCTCTAAAGTGAATGGATTTCCATGAATGACATAAAACACGAGGCAATAAGGTACACTGACTAAAAGCACCTGCTAGTCAATTAAAACCCTTCTTACAGGGGATGCCAGTCTTCTCGAGAAAGAGGTTGTGCACTTACTGCATGACAGTATCGGGACTGACGAAACACTCCGTGACTATGCGGAACCAGTCACGGCAAACCTCGCGCCCGCGCGGCTCATTGCTGGAGGTAGAGTTCTTCGCTTATCCATTTTGAGGATGATTGTTACGATTGTAGAGCTGCCGTTACACAATTATACTTATTTATGTTTGATACAAAGTTGGATAAACGATTCAACTGAACGCACCAGTAATAATAATAATAATAATAATCCAAGCGACAAAATCGAAGTCGGCTTTTGGAAGGGGAAGAGGAAAAAAGGAAGGCAGAAAGTGAGAGGAAGCTGACCTGTAATAAGAGTAGCAGCCGCGTAAGAGATCAACCACGATAAGAGTGGCGGAGAGAGCACGACCGTGAGGCGTCGGGAGGGACGTTGGTATGGGCCTCGAGCCCCCAGGCGAGACCCACTACGGCACTGCCCTTACTGCCAGACCAAAAATCGAAGAACAGTGTGCAAGAAAATCATGAAAAACCCAGTTTAACTATATGAGTAATCCCACCTGTGTCTGAAACACGACGCAAATGGGGAAAACCGACTCAATTTCCCCGTCATACACGAGTCGTGAGGAACAGTAAGGAGTTAGCGCCTTTAGTATTCTCATCAATTCCCTCTTCTCTCGATAGCGCTACGCTAGCCTATGAGGAATTCCAAAAATAACTGCAGTTAGAATATTACCCCTTAACACATGCTACTCAGAATACTTTTCGAAGGCCAATAATCACCCTGACAAATAATTATCACTTTTGCAAGTTGTAAGCAGAACTTCATAAACGAGTGAGTTGACTATGATGACAGCTAAAAAGTGAATCACCTCCCTCTTTCCCAATTTCGAGTTACATTATCTGCAAGATTTTCCAACCAGCTAGGCACAGCAATAAGTGCACATAGACGAACTGCAATTGAGCAAGCAGCGAAAAACAACAGAGCATAAGGGAACAAAATGGGTCTAAAAATAAAGCGTTGAACAGTAATGCTGTCATTTTTAAATAACTATGAACTGTCTAAAATGTTCATGAATACTTGTCTAGGGATAGAAAAGGAATATAAGCCCAGTTTCAAACGGTCACGTGTGCAGTCTAGGCGACTAACCGCGGAGCAATCTTGGTATAGGAAGCCCTAGCTAGAGATTCAACGAGCATCGGGACACAGGTTATCGGGCTCTTTCGACCACCTCTTTCCTTCTTCACAAATTATCTTTCTGTCTTTAAAGATGAGGAAATTGGCACCAACGTGCCCAACGTGTTACCTATGAAGACGTCGAGTGAGATGATGCCAACTCAAGCATTCACTTGGTTGACACGACATACCAGCAATTGCCCGGTATAGACAGATGTTCTGCATTCTTCCTTTCCAAAGGTTCTTCGAGAGTCAGGCGATTCTGCCCTCCAACAAGTCCAGGTAATGAAGACTGTAGGTTAGAACGGAATCCTTCGGCAAATTTAGCAAAGTTGCCAACAGATTCCACTTCTAACAAAGGAAAGGCAAATACAATTAATGAAAACTCATGGCAAATGACCGCATTTGATCATTCGCCACGTTCAACGCAGACATATTCGTCAAATGCAGAATACGACTTTTAACTAGGGGAAGCACCCTATGCCTTACATTCAGACTATCAAGGTGGAATTGAGATGGCAAATAACACAATCAATTCTTGTTAATCGTCTGCATCCTTCACAAAACAAGTTTGATAAAAAGATCCTTGCAGCACACCACAAGTTCAAAACACGCCTACCGAAGCACAATTTGGCCCAGTGCGCGAAGTTATTTAGAAATGACTTGTTTGTGTAATCAAACAACGAAAAATATATATTCAGAGAAGCATAAAAAAACAAAACGACAGCAAAGTAACAGTTACTTTTAGAGGTGCTTTTGGGGAAAATGATAATGCAGCAGCAAAAAATTGCAGGTGTTATGTTCAAAAGTTTGTGTACTTTTTGTTGTGTTGTCAAAACCAGATAAAAGCAATTTTTAAAGCACTATTTGAGCCTTTCAAATTTTGTCTCTAGGGCGCATCAGCCCTAAACTTTATTTTTATATCTACTTGGAACGAAAAAAACTTGACATTTATCTCATTCAACTTTTCACTTAGGTATGCCTTTACATGATTTTACACCTATCTGCCTATCTTTTTCGTGTTGGTCAAGTATTTTTAAAAGGTTAATTTGCACTACCGCAAGAAAGGATAGGCAGGATTTCCTGCGGTCACCAGTGATCTAAATGCGAACATTGCATCTGAGGATTAGTGTACCGGGCTAAAGCAGCAGAGTGTACCCGTTCACTGGCAAATTGTGCGTACCTAGGTCTGCTGTAAGTTCTACAGATTTAAGTGTAACTTATACAGCATTATATTTAGCAGAAGAAGAAAAAATCAGTCTTCTTTTAGCATATCGGGAATTTCAAAGTTGGAAAAACTTATAGGCGGATGAGGTTTAAACGGAGGCTACTTTGCAAATGTCATGATAAAATTAGAAGCAGCATGAATTTGTTCTTCGGCAAAATTGTGCAGCCTTTGACATGAAGCAGGCAAATCAAAACTCGGAGGTAAACATCTTTTACACTGAATGTCATCAAGAGAATTCTTTCAAAATCGCTGTTGCCGAGGTGGGATGTGAATTGGCCATGAGATCTGTGAAAGTGCCTTTAACTGGAGGCTTTGCATAGTGATTCGGAGGCCCAGCTACGGCTTGACATCCTGCAGCTATCGTGATAAAAAATTATAACTGTTGCAGAATTAATCATTTTGTCAGTATCCTTTTTGTTCACTTTGGCTTTCCTTCCTAATACCGTGTTAGAAAATAACAACTCCTGTACTAGGTCAGTTACAGTTTCAAGATATCTGCAGCTTCAGTACTGTTGCCCATTTTATGCCAATATTCTCGTCAATGGAATTACTAGGTAAAATTTGGCTTTTTAGGTAATGAGACGGTTTTCTTTCCATTGTTTCCAATGCACAATCGCCTCCATGCATGTTATTTGTTTGCCAGTTTGCTAGTTAGCATTACAGTTCAATATGTTCCGTCTCTTTATTGGTGCACTTTGGCTCAGGTCTCTCGAGCGCAACATCAGAGGCCAATCAGAAGGAGCAGCTTGTTCCTATGTCATGCGCCAAATGATGCGATTGGCTGAGACTTGGTAAAAAAACTAGTCGCGCGATTTAACGGCAAGCCTTCCGTAGCGTTTGCTCTTGTGTTAAAATAAATTCAACGATGAAATAAACTAAAACACATTAGAATAGTGCCTGCTTACAATATTCAAAAAGCCTTAAAATAGAAAGCCAACCTTTATTGATAATTTGCTAGGAGAGATTAAACTATGCGTTAGAACCTGTTATTTAGTTAGTAAAAGGATGTTATTTAGAATATTCATGCGAATAAATAGGAAATAACATTCCGTATAGCACAAAGTCAATAGCTATGGTCAATACTTTTGACAATGCATTTTGTTCATTTGTCCTCTGAAAACTGAGTTGCAACTGGGGATAGCCCTACTTTTTTCTGATCCGGTAGGCTGATGCATATTTCATATTTTGATGCATATTTTACCACAGTTGCCTGATTTAAGCATCATATTCATTTGTAGACCTGGTTAATGAACCACACTCGTAGTGTTAGAAAGTTAGGAGAATCTAAACAGATTTTGAGGCTTCTAGAGTAAATGGCCTACCATATGGGAAATCAGGTGACTACTTTTAACTGTCGTGCAACATCCAATGCATGATTGATTTTAGGAACAGCCGGTATTGTAGGGCTGTTATTGAGGAGGCTGCGTAGGTGCGCGGGTAGATATTGCTCGGACATACTGTATAGGTAAGTGAATTATCTCCCTTACGCATTTAACCTGTCTCTTATCCGATCTCCCCTTTTGCGTAACTCTTTATCAGTAGTTCAGTTTCCAGTACCTCTTCCATTATATAATTCTCCAACTCTACTCTTTTTCGTCTGCGCTCAGCACGAGAAAGTGGGTGGTACTCGTAGGTGTAGCACCCCTTCTCCTCCATCCAACCACTTTCGTCAATTTCTGTCAGGCCACACGTTCCGCAAAATTTGAGGAGGCGCAATGCAGTCTCAGCAGCGTCAAAGTCATACTCCTCCTCATCACCTTGCTTGTGATAGGAGTTCATGACCCTCCTCCAACGCTCCTCGAAAGTCAGAGGCTTCGGAGGAAGGAAAACATCAAAGGCAATCATATTGTTCAAATCTATTTCTTTCGACTTTGCATCACATGCGCATTCTTTCGTGCATCTTGATTTGGAGAAGAGGAATTTAAGTTTCTTCAATATGAAGACAAGACCCATCCTGCCAAGATGGTTACCGGTATTTGTTGGTGAAGGAAGTAATCTATTGATTGCCTGGGGAGCGCGAACGTGAATCTTGCGCCACGGGAATATCATATGACATTTGAGGAACCGGGAAAGACACAAAACTCTAGGCGTTGATGCACAGAAATGTTATAGTGGTGGCGGTGGTAAGCAAAACACAACCGTATAAGAAGGAGAGCCTTTGCGATCGGATGGAGTCAGCAAAGACAAATATTCACTCTCTATCGACATTGAAGTGTCGGGCGATGGGGCGGATTGTAGATGCTGAGCGAATAATGGTCGAGCTCAAGGTTGCATGTGAAGAGACTTCATGCAACAGTGCGTTCCACTTCCACCTCATGCTTTATCTAAACCTCACCTATGGTACCGGGACTGCGTTGCCATTCTCTTCTCCTCACGGACGCCATGAGCAGCAATGCTATTTGGCCTACGAGTTGTTAGATACGAGCTGAATCTCATCGTTTTCATAAGAGGGGCAATTATGCTGCCAAGAGTAAGTCACTTGTTCTGGTGAAGCCTTAGAGCTCTGAAGCATTAAGGTAATTCTTGTGTCTAAGGGAGACACAGCCTTCACTGATGGCGCTAAAGGTCGCATTTGCCTCAACAAGTGCTACCAACTGCTGTTGAGGTCTATCCTCATACAAGTTGTCGTAGTAGAGTTCTTCCTGACGCTGCCATATGCCTTAGTAGATTAGCCCAGGGTGTAGCACAGGGCTTCTCCATTAGCACCGAATCAAAGATGGTAATTTTCATCATTTTCAACTTTATGGGGATAGTGCAAGTAGAGAGGAGAACGTGGCTAGTTGCGAGACGATTCTTCTGCGGTCAATGTGCCTTAGAACATATCTGAGCTATACCCGGGTGTGCAACAGGCCAAAGTATCTTCGCACTTACCTGAAACTGGTCAAGGATTGCAGGATGAAACAGCAACTCTACCGGTGCGAAGACAAACTGTATCCAATACACATCGGCGACCATGACGTAGTCACGCTAGCACAGAGCAATCCTTACAGCAAGCTCACTATGCCGTGCACGATATCAAAAATACATTGTAGAGGAAAGTGAAAGGTGCCCATCGAAGTTGACACGACGATGTCAACGCTAAGGCGATCAAGTGTGTTTGGCAGAGTCTATGTAAAAGTCGGACTTATCATCCAAAGACGCCTCAGCAGAGCTCATCTGAGTTTTACGTGGGCCAACACTGCCCGCTGATTGGGTGGTTGAGGATCTGCAGCCAAGTCGCTGTGAGCGATGCAGCAAGATCTTTCATACCCTGAGTTAGGGAGAACTCAACTAACATTATCTCGATCGCAGGTTAAAGTACCAAATAAAGTAAAGAAGAATTAAACACACGAGTTGTTGCTCTGAGGGAACGCTCACATGTGGGTATGCTATTGACTGTTGTGTCGAGGCCTCGCATTCACAAGATGAAATGTCACCTCCCGATGTGTAATCCAAAGTGAAGCGTTTGTTTGATTATTTGCTGATAAAATGAAGGGAAGGAAATGAGGAGTAATATCCATAAATGAGTTGGAATAATCGGAAAAGACTGCCTGAAAAACGCAAGGGAGAAAAACAAGATTGGAAAGGCAGAAAGAGGTGGGAGGGACGCAGTACCTTAGAACGACTTGCAGTCTCAAAGTACCGCAAGGTATACTGTGAATGCAGATGGGGTGTTGATATTCCTCGTGTTGGGCTCCTGTGCAACAATATGATGTTAAACCCCGACTGTAGGCTGAAGCATAAAATGACTACTAGTTTCCCAGACAGAGATTAGTGATATTTGGGAGGAGAGATATATGGAATCGAGATGGGTATATAAATAGGTTTAACTTGCCTATTACTTTTGTGCTGAAGAAATCGGAAGCGTAACTTGAGATGAGTTGTCCAAATTCACTCGAATCCTCCCTTTGCAAACAATGCCTCTTTCGCGGTTTCATCTTGGATTCCCTTTAATACGTCCTGATGCCAATTTTTGCAAGTATGTAGAGCTGGAAAACCTTGTCGGATGCAGAGACTGTGCACCATCATGTACTTGTGTTTTGTATGGGATGTGTGGATGCACAGTTGATTGTTGGCGAAATGTACGTGCAATTAATATTAATGTGAGGTGAGGATATTACTAAACAGTGGTCTAAAATACTGACGCATCTCTTGAATAAAGCAGCATCAGAGGGACGTCGCTCTGACCACTGACTCACGGCGATGGCAATGGTAACGGTAATGGGGATTTGGCTTAGTCAAAAAACTGAGGGGGTCTAGCTGGAGTGTTTTGAAACATGCAATGAAGCCACCTATCGATGGACAAATATGCATTGAGGAAAGAAGAAGCTTGAATTATGTTGCCAATGAAAATCCTACTTTTTTAGCTAATCCTTGTGCAAGCAACTTCTTAACGAACAGGTGTGCGTTCCAATCATAGAAATCGCTCGTCTATGCCCACAAATGTGAAGAACAAAGGAGTCTACTCTGAGAAAAATACACGCGCCGTTGGTCAAATACGCGTATTCAAGGTCGCGGTCGATCTACGAATTTAAGAGATGCAGATACAGATCCACAACTGCCTAAATCCTTCGTCTGAGACATGTGCTAAAAATCAGGATGGCCAATGAACCAATGACAACTGGGAATTTTGCCAATCTGCCAAAGGAGAGGCATCTTGTACAGTCGCCACCACGCTTAATTAACTGTGCTCAGGTCGCTTCTTGATAGCCCCTTGCACAACGCCACAGCACCTCTACAGGATTTTTTTTCAGAGTCTATCCCAGGCACAGATTCAGCAAGCGTTTTGATTTGAGTGGTATCCGATGTCTTAATTTCTGTGTAGATTGTGACAGTAGTGATGGTTGTGTTACTAAGCCATACAACTATCACAAGCTGGACTGGCAGCCGAGGGTATGGATGAACTCTTCGCCGACTTCGACCTAACTACATATCCTCCTTTAATTCCACCATGGAGTCGACTGGAAGTGGGCTGTCATAGATTGGATTGGAGGATTGCTATTCTCTATTGACGCGTAGCAATTGACGAGTGTGAATTTGCATCTACTGAAACTATGAACTGCATAGCAGCTCGACCACCTGATCCATCAACAGCTTCCTTAATCTCCTTAATCTCTTTCCTTTTCTGCGCATATACGATTGTTTTCCAGATTGGAACATACGCCTATTTGTTAAAAAGGCGCTTTTGGTCTTTTACCAACAGGGAGGGCATGGAGTGACTCAAAACGGATTTTGCAGTAGCCTAATACACCTAGGATTGCATTTGTCTCTAGTTCTCTCCCTGAGTCAGGTGCAAAAGCAGGCAAGAGTAGAAGGAAAGGTAAAGGAGCACTAGAAAATACGTTATGGACTCGTCTTTTTCTGCTGGAAAAGAGGAGGGCTGTAATTGATTTATATTCGCAAGGTTTATCTATACTACGCGGTCACCTTACTAGAATAAAAAATTGCAAATATACACCATGGTTCTCTCCTTGAGTTTCGAAGCAGATAGGGTTACGTTTGAAGCACATTGTAATGCGTCGCTATATACATACAAATAAAATTTTCATAAGTACATTATTTTAAATACTCAAAACGTATTTTCGTTTATCATTGCATGGTTGTAATTATTTTCGCAGGATAACTGCTTTAGTAATGAACAGCTCTTTTCCCAGCTTAAGGATATTAGGCGCAAGTTAATCCTCTACCTACTGTATATAAGTAGCAATTATATTTGCGCCTCACTGCGGCCAGCTTGGAGCACGTTCGAAGTGAAATCAATGGGCACGGTTTTGGTCAGGGGCTTGGTAATTTGGTTTTCCCTGGAGTTTCCAGACAATAATGTGCTCTCAACTTCACCTTATAAGAAGTAAATCCTGATCATAGGCATTTGATTTGCTCCAAATTAGGTGAGAACTCTGGTTTAAATAGAACGGTCCTGTACAAATGACATAAAAGCATGCTGGATTCCTCCATTTCATCCCTAAATGGTAATATTCTCCTTCCACTTCCACAAAACCATCGACAAGAAACGTTGTTCGGAGTTGACACTACACTGCAACACGAGACACCACGCAACACGTGCGACAGATTGATTTTTACAGCCGTGTCAGGTGATGCGAGGAAGTGATTTACACGCCCAACCGCCGGACATGCTGATTTACGTGTTTTGATGCTTTCAGCTACTTCTCACACTTCTGCGCATTGTCGTCACTTCCACTAACCGGTTCATCATCAACGGCCTCCAGCCGCTTCGTTTCGTCTTCTCCAGTTTTAATTACTGTCTAGCAGAAATTATTTCATTAACTGCCTCTCCATCCTCCGCCGTGCCTCACTGTGAATTCACCAGCGTTGCAAACCAATGCAATAATAGGGGGCCGATAAATTCCTGTCATCTCGCGTGGATGCTCCAGTCCTTTTGCCTGCGCATGGCTGCCTCTGCTAGGCGAGTTGTTCTAAAAGCGATACTACTTGCAAGACGATACTACACATATCTGGGATGTTCTTAACAATATGGTGTTACGTGTAAATTCTATCATAACACTTTAGTCTTCTTTGGAACACAAGTACGGCTGTGAGATAAACGGAGGTGGGTCTTCACACGAGCTTGAATGGGCCTCAACTACCCTCTCCCTCTTTTCTCACCTTCGTCTTCCTTTCCTCCGCTTTCGCCCCCAACTCCACCTCTACTTCCTTCGTCACGTCCACATTCACTACACCTTTATTCTTCTTCATGTTCTCACCAACATTCTTCTTTGCCTCCAATGCAACCACTTGCGGCTCTTCCTCCTTCATATTTCCATCCCGGTACTTGTTTGTCTTCACATTCTCACCCTTACTTCAACCCACATTCACCCTCCTTTCCTTTCCCTTCTCCATCCCCTTCCCTTCTCGCACACCCAGTCTCCCATCACCTACAAACACACAAACACACACCTTTGCGATGCATGGATCCGGGCGTCTCAATTGCTCGCCTACCTGTGTCTTCTTCCTCTTCAACTGACCAATCATCAAGGCACAAGCAACTCCAGTTCAATTCACCGTCTCACTCACCACCACACATCTCTCCCCTCAACTCAGCATGTCAACCATAATGTGAAACAGAATCAACTTCGTAAAATTCCACAATTTGCACAATAAGCGCTCCAGCTGGTCGACAAACTGCAACGAACATAAGCACAATGTGACATTCACTAGTCGCCTTGGCACTGAAGTCGCACTGCTGTCCTCGTCTTCCAGTCCTATTCTCTGTATTCTCTTCCTCCGATTCCAACTGCCACTCACGACCACAAGTGTTGAGGAACACTGAAGCAGATGATACCACAATTTGTGCAACAGCATTCGGCTTGTGCTTCGTGGAACTGATGTATTCGGTGCTCCAAAACTCCACTCTTCGTACATCAGCACGGCTACGAATACCAATGCCAATGGTGGGAAACATCTGAGTAACCAATTTCCACCATTCTTCTGAGGGAAAATAACAGCCCTGTTAAGACAAGCTCGTTTAGACACAATCGATAAGTGGATTGTGAGGCAAGATATTGGCGGATTCGACTTTGTAATGCCGAGACGCCAACCAAAACGTAGCAGTATAGGTTGACAAATTATGTGCCATAAAGTACAAGGTGGGCAGGACAGTGAGTTCATGTAACTGCTGTCACAAGGCCATAAAACGTCAGTCGATTTGTCCACGTGATAGGCTGGAATTTGCAGACCGCGTAGGAATTCACAATCTGCAGAAGTCGACCACTGTGATGAGCGCTATCATTGAGCTGACCGAGCCTACCTCAGTCTCCCTTCACCGCTTCACTTCGTATCCTGAATTACCTCTCTGTTTTGTTAGGATCACCCTTATCATTATTTACGCTGTTTGCTGAAAATACTTACTTACTTGTTATTCTCCTCAACAGAGGGAATCGTTGTCAGCCTCAGGAGAGCCTAACACTTGCAGGGTCGTGTTATGAACAATCGCGTGAGCGCGGAGGCAAAGGAGGAAGCAGAAAAAAAAGACGAAGGTGGAGAAAAGAAGAGGGCTAGGGTGGTTGAAGCGCATTTAAGCTCGTGTAGAGACCTGCTTCCGTCTATCCCTAATGGGAGCTTGTGTTCCTTGGAAGTCCGAAGCGTTGTGATCTGATTCACATGGAACATCATATTGTAGAGGACATTGTAGACATGTGTAGCATCATCTGACAAGTATTTTTGCATTTGAAATCACTTGCACAGCAGAGGAAGACATCCGCAGGCAATGCAACTGAAGCACCCGTGCAAAATGACAGAAATTGATTGGCCTCCTACTATTGCATTGGTTTGCAGCGCCGAGGAGTTCACAGAAAGGCACGAAAGAGAATAGAGAGGCAGTTGATGCAAATAGTGCTTTTCATGCAGTGCTTTTTCACTCAGCTTTTACGAACCCCCGTGTTGCCACACAAATTGGCTGCTCATTCAAGAGAACATCATTTTATACCCACCAACACTCCTCATGCCTACAAGTTCAACTGCAGCCGCACAGTTTTACAACTGGCCCCTTCCTTTTATGAGGCATCATTGATTATTGACCAGCCAATTAATAAAGTTAATTCCTCAATCAATGAGGCACATTAAACGCCTTTTAAAAATAACGCCGATAGTCCAGACGAAGCGATAGCTTTCTTGCGTCGTCGAAAAGTGCCGTCAATGATTTCAAGGCCACTCTCAGCTTCACGCTACATTCATCCACCTTAGGATGGGTTTTGGCAGGTCTGCTTGATAAATGCATAAATACATGTCTTACTGGTGTGTGTGTGTGTGTGTATGTGCTCCTATTCCGTGCCTTTGAATTTTGTTGTCGCAGATAACTGAGAACTTGTTATGTGCAACAAGTGTGTATTTGCGTAGCATTTTTAATAACTACGACTGAAAGCAGTTGTCGGAGTGTGTATTTTATTATATGCAGGGGATACTGTCACCGATGGATGAAGCATAGTAGATGTTGATGTAGTGTGACAGCAATCTGTATCACAACCCACGTGACTCTCTACAGTGAAATATAAGCCTTTCCCCTAGATAAGCGTTTTTATTCTCCTAAGTCATGACGATAGTTGATGCAGTAGGCTCCACCGTAGTACTGTAGCTTTTCACGACTTCAGGGTAGATTCGGGTCCCTTGTATATCTAACCGGGATCCTCTCTGACAAACATGGCCTCTCATCTGACAGCACTACTGCGTGAGCTTTCCTGTCCCCCTATAAATAGTAAAAATGCTGAGGCATTACTAAAAATGATAACATTACGAGATAGGAAGAACGGCAATTATTGAAGGTAAAAGGAAGGATGGTGGTGACCACGACTAGGAAGTGGGCTCTCCCATCCCTCAATACAAATGGACCAATCACCTTCGACCGAGATCCACATAAGTCTAGCCAAGGCACAAATCAAATTGTGATAAAGGTATAGATGGAGCTAACCATAAACCCAACGTTGCCATAATCCCATTCATGGGGGACGGTATTTGGCTTCAGACGCACCTAAACTTAATTGGAATTCGAACAAGGTTGCACCAGTCAAGCATAACTGCATCAGATATAATCGAGAGGAGAAAAGTCAATGCAGCGATGTCAGGACAACAGCGAGCATCAATGTCATTGCACATCTGGTCTGCCACCTGTCCAAGTTCCCCATGAATCAAGCAAGAATGTGTCAATCAAATAACAAAGGTCTATGGCAAAAAATTGGACGCTGGAATAGAAATACTAGAGGTGGTAAGTGTTTTGCCTAGAGCAAAGCTGCCAAACACGACTGAGAGGGCTGGTAAACGCGTAGCCGCTCTCTTTTAAGATCACACTGGCAGTGTGTTTGTGCTGACTGACTTTCTGTTTAAAGCTATACAGCTGGACTTGTAGACGGCCAATTCCAGCTAAAGAGGGAACGTTTGAAATGCAAATGGGCGGATGCACTCAACAGCCTCAAACTTAGTAAGAGCGTATCCCATCTGAGGGAGAAAATAGTTTTACGGTCCAATTTCACTGACATCTCAGTTCGGTATACATCAAGACTCTGAGTTCTTTAGTGTAATATCTCACTCCAACACTCTTTGCTCTTGACCCTCTACTCAAAACTGTAGTCACCGTAAACAGTCCCACCGCCAGATCCGGAGCAGCCACAGAGAGAATTCGCCATCATTCACTGTCCAAACAGTTGAAGAAGACATCAATATTTTATAGCTGTCTCCCCATCATCCTGTGTTCACTATAAATGCCGACGTCTAGCAGAGTGATAGTGGAACTTCTAGCTGCAGTCAGCCGGTTGTACGTCTGTGCGTCAATCCTGGCTGCAATGGTGATGCTTGATCCATAGTCCCGGTAATTGTTCGTCTCTGTGAGTCTGTCCTTAGATGCTTGGTCGGTGGAAATGGTACAAACAGGGAAGGAACACGCACCTGTGGAAACTTATCGTGAACCCGACAAGAAAATTAGTGCTCATAAGAAACAAGCAAATTTTTCCGCTTCTAAGCCGTGTCTAATTGAAGTAGACTGCTGAAGGATGGTTTAGCCAATATTTGCAATTCGTCATTTCCTACCGTCATTTGATGACCTGTGAGGGATCCTTTTCGACGCAATAATGGGTAAGTGGGGCTTTAAAACACGGTGTCTAATTCTGCATACTTTCCTCCCCCCACCCCAAGGAAAAGGCTGAAGCTCAACTGTTGGTTTTGTCATGAAATCTACCGATGGTTAACGACATCGTTTCGCCTCAGCTTAAACCCTGTTATATTATGCTTCTTTGCTATGTTGTGGGGCTATTCCCTCGTCTTCGAGCCTTCCCCCTCCGCTATCAATTACATTGCATTCTTAGTGCATTATGCATTTGCCTTCTACGTGTATGCGGTTGCATGTGGTGATGCCATTCAGCTACCCTGTGAACGACTGCGATTATTAAATCCAAAGTCCAGAAACGTATCTACAGGCTGGCTACAGAAGGCATAATGCAGTAAATAAGGCAACTTTTCATCATTTTTGATGCGCATGTGTTTTGATTCGCTTGGCTGTACGTCTGCCAAAAGTGGTAATCTCGGCTTTAGCACTTTTTAACTTACGGTCATGTTATTCGCTTGATTCAATGCATATTCAATCGCTATGTGTGAAACGTATGTGGGGAAATCGGGCAACCCTACAAGTCCCGCCTTGGTGTGAATATTATATGGGACTACCTTACCTTCCGTGCAGTTTCGGCTTATGCCTTCTGCTGCTCGATTTTACTTTTTGCAGCTACAAAATCATTGCATTTAGTGTGCAAAACATAAATGCGTATAAATTCTAGTGCTCTCTCATCCCTGCTCCTTACTCGCCTCCTTCCTTCTCTCCTTCCTTGCTAGCTCTCCATCCGATTGGATATTTTACAACTTTTTTATTTGCGTTTTCCTATCGAAAAAAGTCAAGGACAGAAAGGCAACTACTTCTTAGTAGGTCCATTCGCGGTTCCTTACCTCATGACATTTTATGAATCACGTGTTAAATTTGAGCCTAGTGACTTCTCCACTGATGAAATCCAAGATAAAGTAAATTACATCGCTTAACCTGAAGGTTCTTTCACTGTATCCAATTCGAAGGTGAGGAACGTGATGATTTGGGTGTGCATCATTATCGATGGCAAGTGGAGCCAGATTTGGTTGTCGTCGACCACTGTACTCCTGCTAGAGGTAGCGTCCTACTGTCCACTCGTGCTCTCTCGGCTGTGTGAGGCGGCTCTTATGTCAGTGTTGCTGACAGGTCATGAGAGGAATTTTTTAGGTCCTTCTCTGTGTGTGTGTGTGCTCCAACACTTATATCACCTCCACCTGTCTCAAACAGGTCTGCGAGGTACATTTATGTCTCGGATATTGTGGGTAGTCCGGTGTCATGGCAAGACTGGATGACTGTCAAAAGTGAAGGAATGAACTTTGGAAGGCCTTTTGTTTCTTTTGTGCGTCATTGCAGGCTTAAATAAAGAGGGTGATTTAAACTACAAAGTCTTAAGTGCACGCGATAAATAAAATCGACAACTTTATCTCCAGTGTTTTCCCTTCCAAATAAACAAACAGAAAGCCTGCCTTTTTGGTCGATTCATCAGATTTACATTTACTAGGGGATAAGAATTGTAGTTATTTGACCGATTTCTGGTAACTTTATTTGTTCAAATTTGCAGTCCATCACACACACAAGTAAACATTCACACCTTCTGGAAATTCAATGCGACTTGGATCTTTGTTTTTTCCCTCGAAGATTTTGAACTTCCTTTGGATCCATCCCTTAAATAACGTTAGTCTCTAAGGCATTAGGGGTGTCATTATGAAGTTGGCAGTTTTTTATCCACTCTGGAATTATCCAATTTTCTACCTCCAGACGCTAAAGGCAGAAGCAACCTTTTTGACTCCCTCCTTTCTCTTCTTAGGTTCTATCACCTAAGATTAAAGGGCCCCCAAAGTACTTATTACCTTTATCAATATTTTCTTTTGTAGTGATAACTTTTCATTTAACGACCCAAAATTGGTTCGTTGAAATGGAACAAAATTAAGCCTCCGCTGTGTCGTCATTAATGCAATTCAGGAAGTGCGAGATTTCCAACACCTCTTCGTCTCTCCTTCCTAGTCAATATCCTGTTTTTTTCCTCCTCTTTTTGTAGTTGAAAAATTTTCCTTCCCCAATTTTACCCCTTCGTCCTCAAAATCACCTCCTTTCTGCATGGCCTTCAATAGGAAACTTCTGCCTTTTTCTCCTCCCCATCCACCTAGCAAAATAAGCTAATTTTTCGACAGTAAATTTCGTCCATAATTTTATGTCCTCTCCACCCTCTCTTCATCTACGGCCTGCATAATCCGCCTATAGAGAGAGTCCTTTCCCTTCACCATTATCCATTTCTATGAACTTCCACATCCCCGCCCTTTTTTCTTGGGGGATGGGGGTGACGGGAATGGAAATGCAGAAAACAGGCATTTGGTTGATTTAGAAACCACTAATATTTCTTAGCCTTTTCGATATCCAATAAGAATAATTCCCGTTTTCCTTTTTAAAAATAAGTTTATTGAAGAAATTTTTAAGGATTTTTGAACTCCCAAGGTACCACAGGTCAAAAAAGTAATTTTTTGTCCACTGCAAGTCTCGCGGTCAAAGGAGAAGTAATGGTATTTCTCTCTCCTTTCTTTCTTTTGTCTAGAGTCTTTAATAAAAGAATCCCCTTGTTGAAAAGGAGAAATAAGTGCAATTACTTTCATTTCATAGCATTTATTTTCCTTCATGGTGGACGAGACGGGTGTTTCCCCTCTTGCCTTTTAGTGACAAATTTGGGGCTAGTCTTCTGACTCGCTGACTGACTCCCTCTGTTTAGGTATGAAGTATTAGTTCTCCGAATGACCTCGAATAAATGGCCTTAGAGCTGCTTTATCAGTCTACTGCCTTTTGATGCCTTTTAAGCCTGCCAAATTGTCGATCTCTGGCAAGATGTCTCCCTGTGTTGACTGATTTATTTAATCAAGACGCTCTCATTTCTTTTTTCTATGCCTCTCGAGCGAAGTTCTTTCCTCCGCCCTGCACATCTTCTCTCCCCAACTTTTGGGCATTTTAATAACTGATTGATAAGGCGACTACACGAAATTCTCTCCTGCAAATTTTTCCAATTTTATGGAACTTCAAGTTATTCAACGTATTACTTCCTCATTCTTCCCTTCTCTGCATGTTTCTCAAGCCTTTACCAGCCCTATGCTTTGCTTATGTTTTGTTTTTTTTTCTCTAAATTTCAACTTAGTGCTCTCCAACCTACGAGTTCTCTGTTAAAATAAATTTAATCTTTTGCCTTTTAATTGAAATTTTTATTTCTTTTTTTTCATTCCTCTCTGCCTTTTTGTGAGGAGGGGGAAATCTTTTGAAAAAAATAGCTTATACGATTTTTTCTTGCGCGTGTGCATGAAAATCATCAAGCATTTAAGAGGTGCCGTGTTTCCTCTTCCATGATCTTAAAATTTCCTCTGTTTCGTCCCTTTTCGTTTTCATACAGCTCTGCTTCATTAAATGTGTCCCTGTTATTTTTCTGTACAGCTTTCTTCTCCTTTTTCCTCTCTCATTTTTGTTACAATTTAAGAAATTTATCTTATTCCAATGTTTTTTTAATAATTTTGAGGGTACGGGGTTGTCTTGCATTTTGCCTCTATTTAGAGAACATGGTAATGGGCTGAGAGACAGGAATCGTGCAGGAGGTTGGTTAAAACCACGATGATTGTCTTTTGCTCTATCCGATGCAGCTAGCTCTGGTGCGCTCTCTCCTACTTTCGTCAAGTTTTGACTGTGATTTTCAGCAAACGTTGATCAATGCCGATGAAGGCGATTCGAGCCTGTCTGCTTCATAAGGGGTTCGAAGGTTCTGGTAGCTTGACGAAAATGCGGTCTATGACTTTATCGCTTGGATTTAACTTGAAAGAGTTCTCCCCAGAGTGGGGTGGAGGAGATGAATTACTGAAGTTCTCACCTTGATGAAGCCCCTCTTGATTCCTGCCTACTGATGAAGAATAATGCACTACGATTGAAGGGGTTATTTGGAGATTACTATGGGAAATTAGTGAGAGGAGATGGCTTTTTAATTGTAATTAGAAAACCCCTGCTATCTCCTCCCTCTTCAAGTCCAAATTTTTTCCCTATACCACCTTACTGCTGATTGACGGATCACTGCCTCCCTTGGTTATCAAACTACGAAACTTCTCACCAGCTGTAGCATTTTCGTTACCGGTGCTAAGTAAAATGTAGTAGCTAAAGGGGACAAAACTCCTCCATGCGTGTTAGAAGTATTTTAAACGAGCTCAAATCCTTTACTTTTTAATCAGTGACATTTTGGTGACCAGTGGTCAAGTGCAGCCACGAGTAGCGGTGTTAGTAAATTGTTTGCCTGTTCACTCTTGTGCACAGGACTTTACTCTGCTTATTCTTCTTGACGAAGGTAAGATACCGCAAACCATGGGTAAAAATCAAGGAAATAAATAATTAGTTAATTTTGTTGTACTTACTTTTTTATTATACCTGGCCTTAAAACTTCGTTTGTGCCTGCCTCACTCTGCTTTTCCTCCAATTCATTAGGCGGGTTAGCAAATCCTCCTCGAGGTCATTTGAGTGCTCAAGTAGTTTTGATAACTACTCATAATTAACATTACCCCCATCACTCACCCGGGCTTTTGTTTTACCTTTAGAATGACGAATGTGATATCCCTCCGGGGGAGGTGCCTCGAGGCCTGTCACTAAATTTGGAGAAATGCCTCCTTTACACAAGCGCAATCAGATGGCACCTCTCACTCTCTCCATGTTGCTAATCCTGAAGATGATGGTGAAGTGGTTGCAACCGTGGTGCTCTCAGAAATAGCCATGAGGCGTAAGTATCACAGGAAATTTACTTTTTAATCCCAGTAATGACTGAATTGGAGGTCACCACGGATTACTTGGAGGGGTTGGGGTGCTGCTTCATGAAGCTTGTAGAACGCATGTCTGACGCTATCGTGAAATTGCACAACAGACCAATCGGCCGTAGATGTCGCTCCCAGAGTTGACAATTCTCAACTCTGGACACAAGGATAGTCAACTTGTCCGACATAGGGAGACTTGTCAGTCATCACGGTAGGTGTTAGTTACGTGCCTAGAACGAAACTGGGACTAGTGTAGCGTGGCATTCATGGAAGTTATTAGTGGCAGATCATTGGCCTTGTTTATGCAGTTGTGTATGCTGTGGATAGAGTTTGTAGACATTGCCTCCCTCGCTTTCCACCTGAACCTTCCTACAATATCATTCCATTGACCTCCGCTTTAGGTCTCTTAATTTCAGCTAACTTGAAAGCACTAATTCTTCAACAAGGCAGAGCTGTGAGATCATCGAGAAAAGAGGAGATTTTTGATAATATAAGGAGCGGGGAAGAAATGGATGAGAAAGAACTGGAAGATCAATAATTTGGCTATTTGCCTTCCTAAGTGCTCTTCTGTTGCTCTTCCATATCAAAAGGGTTACAGTAATGAAGAGAGTGCAATGGATATAACGGAATTGGCATAAAAGGATTGCCATGCTCTCCCTTTGCTGCGACAGTGGTAAAGTTATACCAGGAGATAAAGTGTTGTAAATGAAGGGGATGCTAGACGTAGATGAGGAGAAAAGATGTGGAAGAAGTAGGAGTTGGATGGCGAAGTAAGAATGGGGATGAAGCCATGTAGAAGTAGGGTGTAATGGAGACGCGGATAAACTGCGATTGTTCACGAACTTATCTACTCTTTACTTTTCTTTTTTCATTCTACTTTACGTCTTTCCAATTCCTTGCGAAGGGTTGCATCCAAGGTTCATAGAGCCACAACTGACGCGCCCTTACGGCACGCCAGGTATTACTAGAAGGAAGATGGTATATTACAATTGGCAAGCAGATGTCACCGAAACGAGGGGCTGACCACAGACGAGTGCTAGAGTAGTAAGTATTAAAAAACTAATGCTGCGGCATCGCTTTGAAATCAGATGGAATAATTCTAGGATGTTTTAGCACAACTATCGGTTGCAACATGAGGTCATTTTATGTATGTTTGTCCAAGCAACAAAACAAATGCGTCAATCAATCAGGCGATCGATGGTATCTGTTAGCCATAGGCGAATTCATTTGGTCATCTTAAAACTCTGGCAGATCAGCGCATGTTTAGCACCATTTAAATAAATCAAATTATCCAAAAAATCTTTAAAACGATTTTGTAAAGGCGAAATCCCAACTTTTACATCATAAATAATGTCTTGTTGGTTTTCATGTTAAAACTCGACACATGGTAAGTCTGATGATATTGACCTCGTGGCGTAAGACAAAGCTTTTTGGTCTGCAAAAAAGCAACACACTAATGGTAAAATGCAAATTGTGTTTTGTTGTTGATTTTTCTGCCTCTTTTATCATTTGACCTGATTTATTGCCTTGACCTAAATGCGTTACTTTAAATGCCGCGCACTGAAAATAGGCTGGCTCTAGTCTGATAATTTTGTGCATTTCTATTTTATTTAATGCAACGTCAGTGCACATATAGAGGCACCAACTGCAATATAGCTAAAGGTTGACTTTTTGCTTATATTGGCATAATGCTAACAATATGTTCAGTTCAGTATGCATAGACAAATTCAACAAACTTGTGGATATGTTAGTGATTTTAAATGTTCACTTAAAGTAACTTCTCTAAAAACAGGTTTAAATAATTTTGGCTTCCTAGTGATTTTCTTTGTCTCAATTAATGATTTTAATTTGTGCTTGAGCTATCAAATCCTATCCGTTCTAATGTAAATTTTCATCATCCCTTGCAAGCTTGTTTGCTTTTAAATCTTGCTTTTCAGTTTTTATTTGACTAAAATGCTCAAAATCCCGTATCCTCTGTCTCGTATGGCTTCTCATGCACATAATGCACACGTTCTTTCTATTCCTAATGCGAAAAATCGTCATTAATATCAAAACGAATCTTCCGTGATAACACATAACATTGAAGCTACAACCAATAAGTCATGACCTCATGATTATCCCTGAGCGCCTTTCTGCTCTCCCCATCGTCTAACTGCGAAATATTTACTATTGGTCCGGTAAAAAGCCAACTGTCTGCTGAAGTCGATTTATCAAGGCATGATTTGGAAAAGCTGTGGTGCAGAATTTGTGGCAGTTAGATTCGCTTTGCAAAGCGAACAAGCCCAAACCACAGCCACTTGTCTTAAATGCCATTTCTTAATACCAGAGCCTCAAGACGTGAGAGTAGTACAAAGCACAGTAGCGAGAAGTCCACACTAAAGGGGCATTTTGATACACTCCACATGCTCCAACTAGTGTTAACAGATAGAAAGCACATGGGCTTCTTACATCTTTGCAATTGCAAGGAACCAGTTTTTGTTTGGAGTACAGATCCAGGGCAATAAGTTGGGATCAGAACGTTTATTCTCATAAAAATTTGCTTGTAATACATCCTTGAACAAGGTAAGATTTGCTACCAACAAATGAGAAAACAAAAAGTGGCCAAGTGGACCACATTATGTGAAAACACCTAACGTATGTACTAAGAAGAAAGACTACCAACTTATACTATTAACCTGCAAGTGAATAATGGGTGATTGAATGTGCTGAGGGCTAAGGACTAAAATAAGCAGTTTATAGCGATGGGCAGCAGAAGCAAGTGGAACGGGAGTTATTCACGGCACACCTCATGCATAGTTCAAAATGATTAGACTTTCGGCTCACGCAAAAAAATAAAACTATTCTTTCAAGCCACCATATCTCCATAAGAGGAGATAAGATATGGAACACACAATTAAACCGATAAAAATTAAAAAGCGCTGAAGCTAGGACAAACAAAATGCAGAAAAAGTGAACATTTACACTTCCTCCCTAGACAAATTTAGACAAGTAGATCACTGAACATGGACCACCTCCTGTTTAAATCGTTGGCAGCGAAAAGAACAATTTTAGGAACTTCAGAGGGCTACCATTCCTTTGATTGACTTAAAATAGATTCAAATAATAGACACCAACGCAAGTCTATTGTCGTATTGTCTTTTTTAACTTTTACTAACGAAGCTGTTTGGACTTCTGAGGTGTGATTTGAAGTCTTTGTCCACCTTTAACCCTTTTGGACACATGGATCTAATCTTTCCTTCAATTACAGGCGTGTTGGTATTTGAATGTGGTTTCAGTGGACTTTTCACATACCTTAGTAGCGTCATTGGAAATTCGTTTTTTCACCTTTTGTGCCTGACACATGATAAACGAAGGGAGAAGTATGGATGTCGGTCCATTTGGAATCCGAGCTACCTTTTCTACTGCTGCTGCAGCAGAATTTGCAATGGCGATGGATATCATTGTGGATGATCTTAGTGAGTTTCCCTCACCTTATAGTGATTTCCATCACCATATTGCTTCTTCTTCCATCAAAATATGTTTTCCTGCCATTCAAAACATCCACACTACGGTGGTATTTTTATGTGCACTATAGTTTGGTTTAGTTAAGCCACGGATTTGCTTAGTCACGCAATTCGTTTAGATTGTAAACGTCCATCTTGGTCAGCAGTGATGCACGTCCGGCCCCCATTTCAATTTGGAAATCCTTGAACCCGATTAAGAGTTTTCCACTTTATCAACGCATTAGTAAACCGGAGCTCGTTTATTGATAAAATTTTTTACTTCCTTTTTTGTTGAGAGAATTCGAAATTTGCGTGATTTGGCTTTATCTGTTCAATTATTTCCTAACACAGTCAATGCCAGGTTTTCAACGATAACTATCTAAGTGTTCCATTGTTCCCATTAGATTTTTTAACCAGCTCGATCATTGATGAAGGGAAATAAATGTGCAGGTCTCGTCAGTCTGTGGTGAACTCCTGCTGCTTTTCTCTGATTTTGAATTAGCTTTTCTTTACGTACGACAACTTGGCGCGTTCACTCGCTGTATGGTATTTTAGTAGCCGTGCCACACATGTGACACGGGGTTCTGAGAAACAGAGATGGGAAGTGAAAGTTACAACCTTTTAATGATATATAATCGATGTTCTGTTTCACTAGTTCATGAAATTCATGAAGCCCATTAAATTTATCCACAAATGTCCTGTTCATTCCACCCAGCAAGGTGGTGTGTATCTGACCAGTTAGTCAGTTTCCATTACTGTTCTGTGTGGCACCGACGATTAGGTTATTTCCTGAACAGCATAAGTTATGTGAATGCTGCTACAACACCAAGTTGATTCACAGGTTTCTTTCGCAGTCTCAATGAAGAGCAAAATCTGGTCGTTTTTTATTGTGTTTGACTGCAGAAATTTGGTTACAGTATTCATGCTAACGACCCATTGAGAAATTTTTTTGCAGACTCTGCTTTGTTTGATCGCTATCCTCGACGAATAAATGTTGACTTAGCACAATTCCAATAATTAATTTTGGTGCATCACACATATGTGGCATGTGTTCCATTAGTTTTGGATAGTTGTTAGCACCTAGTTTAGAGCTTTGCATAGATGCAAGGTGTTTCTGGTCGGTAGTGGAAGGGTTGTGGCAGTCGATTGTCCTCTTTGATCTTGATAACCCACATGTTTGCTCCATGAGCGACGATGCTCCTAGAGGTTTTGGAGGACCTCGAAGTCGTTTCTTATCTGTCGGTAAAATATTACTGCTAGTAACTCCTTCCTTACAAAATGCTTTATGTAGGTCTCTTTGAAAATGTGGCGTCTGGTAGGAATGCAGTAATACGATTTTGGCTTCGTTTCCTGTCTACAATACGACACTTCAAATCTCCCATTCTGGTTCAGTTTTCCAGCATGCAAACGAGTTCCGCTATATCTACTCAACTGTGCCCATGGTGGTCAAAAATTTAGTCGCTATCCTAACTCAAGGTCAACTGCCCACTTTTACTCTTCCACTTCCACTATTCTTTGCATCGCGTTGAATTAAAACAATCAAGTTTTGTTTATCAAGTCAATTAGTTTGAATGGATGTGCTAAAGGGCGCCGCAAAAGGAAGGATGAGTGTCACATATACGTGACGCCAGACGAACACACCTCAAACTGCAGCAATGGTACGTTGGCTAAAAGAGAGGCACGTTTCATGGCTGTTAAGTGATTAATAAACTGCCTAGGAAGTTACCTGTTTGGTCTTGCAATTATTCGGCAAAAGTGTTTGCACTAATTATGCCTTATGGCGAGTCACAACGATTTCAAAACTGCAAAAACCAGCTGCGAGTCCAGTCCACGGAGATGTCAAAGGGTTTCAAGGTTCCAACTACTATTCACTCTTTCAACATCAACAATAAGGCGCATTTGAGACGCACACAGAAACCATACGATGCATACCGTTGTTTAGAGAGAGCTCTTCAATTGGTGAATGACCATATTCCACAAATCAAGGCATGATTAAAGTCACGACAAATAATATTTCCAGCACCACTGGTACCATTCCATGGGGAATACTTACGTCGTCATTAGGACAAGAAGAGCTCAATCACATGACTACATTATGGCTTTAAAAGACTCGCTGATACAGGAGACAACTAAGAAACTCTTAACACCAAGAAATACACCCTTTCAACACACTACGTAAAGTGATGCAATGGAAGACGGGGAGGCAAATTAAGGCTCTGCTAGTCTGCACGACGGAAACTTGATCAGCTTATTTTAAATGGATAAAACATATTCTTGCAGGGGGAAGCAATCCATGTAAAGTGAGCAGATTTCCATTAATAACCCAAAACTTGAGTTATTAAGACAAACAGACTAAACGCATCCGCATTTCATTCTAGGGGATGCCAATCTTCCCAAGGAAGAGGTCATGCGATTGTTGTCTGATGGCGTAGAGACCAACGAAGCGCTCCGTGATTATGTGGCCACTTCACCCACTGTGAATCACTAAACGTGAAAACCATCCTGTTTCGTCGATGTAACTGTAATGGCACCGCTGTTGTGCCGCTATGATGGGGGTGAGATGGACTGAATTTGAAAGATTTTAAGTAGATGTGTATTTGTTAATCAACGACCCTGTAATCAACACTTTACTGTCTCTACCTACATCTGTGAACTGTTTTTTCCCCTTTATTACTTTACTTTTGAGTTAAGTGCTTGTAGGTTAACTGTAAATAAGTCACACACGATTTCCCTGTGTTTTTTCGTTTACTTTCTCTAAATCTTACTTAACTACTGTTTACCATCTTATAATTGCTATAGTAATGCAGTTGATCCAAACCGTTAATTATTTTTCGCCTCTGGCATTCACCTTCACACGCGGCATGCTTTCGTTTTAGTAAGTGCTCAGTCTACAACATTTCTAATGAGAGCGTCCTCTAGCATTATTAGCTAGCAAAGTGCTGCACAAAGATATGCCTCTCCTGCATTCTGAATCTGCCGAGAAAGTAAATAAGTGGGGCAGACCTGACTCGTGGCCAAATTTTCCAATATAATCATTATTTGATTAGTGCGACTTTTGTTGGGTTGACAGTTTTGAGCTCGAATTGGTCAAGTTTATCAAAATGTGCTGACAGAACATCATTTTCAGCTAATAAAAAGGCTCTATTGTTGCAAACAAATTACATGGTATACAGTTCCTTGAAATGTTGTACCTAAGTAGCGCATAGACTTTTACATCATTCCCCAACAAAACTTACAGCCTTAACCACTAACCTGTATAAAGTTGGGACATGCATGCGTTTATTTGTTTAAAATATTGTTAGAAACGGAATTGTGGATATATGCAATTGATAGACTGAAGTGAAAGCACATTAACAATGCTGGTGGCGCTGCACTAAATATTACCTTGATGTAGTTCGCAGAATGTCATTTTATTGCTTTTTGGTTGCCAATTTTCCGCGTTTTTTGGCTTACGAACAAAGAATTCGGCTATTAATTATGCATGGTTTCACTGTGTACTACTAATAGGTCTAAAAATGGTTGTTTGGTTGGTTTCATGGTGCTATTGGAAACGGCCAGCGCCAGTGGTGTGCACCCGGTTCAACAGCTGCTTCATAAAGTTGTCTGCTACGTTATTTACTCAGTCTATTTTGATCACTTGATCGCTGCGTAAGTGTTTAATATTTTAATTACTTGAGGATGTTTCCCAAGAAAATGTTATGCGGGGTTGTCTTTAAACTATGCCTAAATCCATTCAAATTTATAGCAACTCACGGTAAACAAATAGACAATTAGTTCAAGCAAACAAAACATGTTTGCAAACATATCAATGTTCCTAAAAATAGGCATGCTTTTGCAGCTAATTAATAGAAGTGTACAATTAGCTTCAACCTTCTACCAGGTTAAAATGTTTTACTCTTATTTCTTCTTATGGAATAAGAAGTCCAAATTCTGCAATTGCTACAATCCCAGTTATTTCATATTTACTGAGTGCAATTATTAATTTTACGTTTGTTTAAATGCGTCTGTGTAATATTACTTTAACGAGTTTTTGCGCCGGTGATTTAGGTTTGCACATTTTCACCTGCATCGTGAGTTTAACCTTATTCCACTTCTCAGCTGCATTTTCTAATAATGTCTTCAGAGACATTTGTCCCCCCCTTCGGGAGTTATTGTACAATTCACTTTCCATTTCGGGGAGTCGATAAAATTCATGTGTCGGCGCACATTTTTCACCATCCCCTTCGTTCAGATATCCTTCAATTGTTCGAAGATTGCACTTGTCGGATTATGTCTCATAACTCTCTTCTCTACGTAGACTCACTACCAGCAAGTGACTTTCCTATCATAGCTTATCGTGCCCGTATTTCCAAGTTTTGCATAGATTTTGCTGAAATCTACGATAAATCTTTCTATTTCATGAGGCTTAGACCTCGAACTGGTTAGTGAAAGCTGCTAAATAAAGTGCACGTTTATTAGTAATCGATTTCACTTTTATCTGATTGTGGGAAGATGTCTGTATTTCTGGTACTTTATATACCCATCTATCTTGGGCATCTAGGAGATGGTCAACGCCTTTGTATTGCTAATTTGATATCTTTTGCTTAGGCTTAAATGTTTTTACACGTTAAGAAGGATTTCAGCTTATAAGGTCCACACTGGTTAGCCTAGGGACAGGAAAAACTTTGCTAAGATGAAAATGGGATCCGTTGTCTATATCGCTAAAACAACCGCTTCGGGTCAGCAATAAGTTATCAAAGATAAAACTTCAAAATGTCAATGGAAAACGCAGCCGTGACCAAAGGGACGAAGGAGACTACTTTGGCTCCCCAATTTACCAAACTTTGTTGCAAAAGGAGGACTGTGGGCAGTAGACGGCAGATGTCTCGATAGCTGAAGACAGGGATCCACAGTGGTGTGTCACAACTATTCTAAGTAGTGAAAACGCTTATCTTGTTGGCCTTTCATGCATACATATGAACGATGCATTGCGGGGGTAGTTGCCGTTCCTTTTCCACATCGTGTAGGCACATGGCTGTGCACAAAATGCAAAGCCCTCCTTGACGTTTGCCATCTGCACTCATATCCGCATCTGTCAGCGTCTGAAAGCGTTCTCCTATTACCAGAGTGCGTGATTGCAGAATGAGAGGCAACAGGTGCACCCATAGGTCCGGCGGCTGATCTACTAACCGATTGAGTCTCTAAATGGTTGACAATGTTGCTGGGGCCAGATTTTTTATTTGCGCTTGTTTATAATGTCTGACTGACCGTGACCTCTGAGTGGTTACCTACATGCTTCGAGCATACTTCTTCCTCATGTGAGCTAATAAGGATGAGCGTTTGAGCAAAAATTACCTGTAAGTTGCAAAATCAAAATATTGGAAATGTGTAAATTTGATAGAATTTAAAGTTTAAAAATAAGATACGTTCCGAATGCTTGGGTTGGAGGAACCACTGAAGTATATTATACCATTACTCATTGTCTTGTCATTTTTGGAGGAACACCACGCCCAAAGATCAAAAAACATTTAACATCAAACACTTGATATTTTGCAAATGCCCTACAGCTTGAGGATAGTTATGCAGACCTCGCAACACAATGTAATGAATCAGTCGTTATAACGAGGTACATTACCAAATAAGGTTTGATCACAGAGGTCTTCAAATAGCATCACTGATCTACAATCTGTAAAGAGGTCATGGTTTTATATGAGAAAGAGGGACTCTGTGAGTCCCTAGAAGTGTGCAATTGCTAGAAACACCCTTTCCACAGACAGGTAGACAAAGTCATCCCGAACTAAAAGGTCTTTCTGTATTTTCTTCCTTGTTCCTTTTTATTGCCTCTTAACTTTCTCCCTTTAAAACCGACATTTCCGCATAGGCTTAAAGCTTCTGGACATGCTTAATTCATTTGAAGTGAGTCTAATTTTTTTTGTCTAGTTTTGAAATCAAATCCTTACAGACAGGGTGCTAGTCGCCTATATCGAATAGCCGCTAGCTTTGCGAGAGGTGGGAAGGAAGGCAAAGGAGCAGTTGAAGTAAAAGAAGAATGTGAAGTTTGGGGAACAGGGATAAAGTTGAGGTCGTAACAGTGGTAGTATTGAAAGATGAAGCGAAGGGCAAATATTTACGACGGCAGGGCTAGGAGTGAACGCGTGACCCAAAAAAAGAGATGGATAAGGCGTTCTTGAGGGAGAAGGAATATTTCACGTTGACTGAGCATCCATACGTATGCATCAGTCACGCCCCTGTGTTGTCATCAATTCTGAATATATTATCTACCCCTTTGCCTTTTATTTTTGTCCGTCATTGATCTATCTGATTTGTAGATCAGGTAATCAAGATGCAGAGGTATATTAAGTAGCAGAAGTGCAAGTAGAGGTGAAAGTAGAAAAAGGGGTACTGTGAGCAGACCATGCTCCTTCCCGTCTCGCAATTAGTACTTTGTCTGTTGTATTTTGAAGTATTATATGAAATTGTCCCTCCTGTATGTCTAAAGTGAAAGTGGTCCCGCCTTATTCTTTTTCTCGCTGACCTCACCGTATCCCATCCTATGTGTCTCTCACCTCTAGCGATTGCGGTCGGGCGGCTGCATCCCCCGTAGAGTACATGAGGTACTGCGTCGATTATTCTGCTGATGCGTCCTTGGCCCATGAAACGAGGATTGAGGAGTTAGCGGTGCGGACGTAAAAGCGAGGAGTGATGAATAAGGAGTGGGAAACGGTAGCAAGCCATCCATTTTGATGTTTGAAGTTGGTGGAGCACGTTAGTCGTATACGCGAGTGTATTATTTTACATGTGAAAGTTTATTGTTAGATAGATATATGGTCAGAGGAGGCAGATAGGTGGAATGAGAGATTAATGAGAAGAAGCAGCATCGAACGTGAATAAAACCGGTGAGATGGAGAGAGCCAAAGAAGTAGACAAGGGAAATTGTAAATGTGGGTATTTAGAAGGATAAAAAGAGCTAGAGGAGAAAATAAAGGAGAACTAAGTTGAACGGACCAGGAATGAAGAATAGGGAGAAAATGTCGCTGAAGCACAATTAACTCGAGGATGTCATCGTTGAGCAGCCATATGGATAAAGAAATGAATGAACTAACCCACCTAATCAGTTTGCTCGAATAACCAAACTTAGTAAAAAGCTCTTTTACGTACGTCTCGGCAATTCACATAGATTTGAGTGTTGAATTTGTTAGTTCTTTGTGCTTGGATGTGTTTAAAAGAATGAGGAGAGTGTATAGAAGAAAAATTACCTCGTCTGGGATGTCTGCAAGCATTAAAAGGTTTCAGTCTCTAATTTTCAATATCCACACCTTTTTAGGATTCCAGCTTTTAGGTCATTAAATCATGTAATTTTTAAGGGATTTTTACTTGATTGAAGATCTTCGAGCGTGGTGTGGACCTCTGCTCCTGTTCAGTCCCTCCTTATTGAGTTATATTAAGCAGATATGCCGAATATGAACAGATAACCACTCTAAGGCCAAGGTCAATTAGCACCATAAATACGCGAAAATGTAAGGATTTAGCGTTCAAGGTGGTCCTGGCAGTTTAGTCCTGTAATAGCTACCACGACTACACATGCTTTTCGTGTCCAGGCTTGCTCACTTCTACATGTCAGCATTGAGGACGTTTTTAGACACGAAACAATGCGGAGTTGAGGGTGGACCATTTGCGCAAGACAGGGACGTTCATTCATTGGAGTGTCACGTGCATCGAGGGAGAATAATAGAAGAGGTGTGCGGATGGAAGAGGACGTGTCAAGTTATTCACATGCAAGTGAATAAATGCTTTAACTTATATGTACATAAATGCACCTTTTTTCCGAGAGTTTGTTTAGGACAGCCAAAGTAGAAATGGTTCGAAATTCATCCATAGGTAGTTGGTGGATGTTGATTTCTCGAAAATTGGGCTAATCGATAGTGTCTCATACCTTGCTGAAGGGAGGGGGTTCTATCGCAACGTGAATTAAGCAGTCTATTCGGGATCTATAAGGTGTTATCGGTTGCCAGGTGACAGAGTCTATTGGTGGTAGAGGACAAATTGCAGGCCTTTTGTGAGTGGAGGCAGGTGCACTACTACCTCAGTGTTGGTGCAGCTACAGCGATTGTCCCCACTTAAAGGGTTGCAATATGTTGTTTCCTCTTGCAGCATCAACATCACCGACGGTAGTTTACTCATTGCCCAAGGTGCTGCAGCCCAATTCGGGTTTCAAGAGCAAGTGTTGGCGATGTGGACGTTGTCAGTGGTAAGTAGTGCCAATGTGAAAGTCCATTTAGTATATATTAGAATTGATCACACTCCCTCAGTAGTCATAATTACCGAGGAATCCTAATAAATTAAACCCCGTTTTAATCCTCAAGCCCTCGGTCAATAGCTTCCTAACAGTGATTGGCAGATAGGTGGAAGAATAGACGGAATAACTTTGGTGTGTTGACAACTGCTTGGGTAATTACCTCATATTAAGGCAGTTTAAATCAGTCCTGCCTGATACGAAATCAGATCCTGCTTACAAATTGGGCAGTATTTGCTCTTTCCTATGCTATTTTATTTATTTTATTGGGTTGCTATGATTTCCACAGAATGTTTGGGTGCATCAACCTGTAAGCTGATTCAAGGGAATGGCAATGAACAGGGGCAAATTTAATACAGGAGGAGGATGATTTGTCGTGCGAGTAAGGACTGGCCTTACAGATGCATTACATGGTTTAGGTCGGGAAGAGCAATTCCAGATAAACTAAGCAAAATCATTATTTGCACTTTTTTCTTAATCCTTAAGCTGTATCGTTTGAGTTTGGGCATTCAATCGGATATGTTACTTGGACTTGTGTTGAGAATATGAGGTACATGTGAGCGGATTCGAGTCAAGGAGTCTACTTTGTCACCTAAATGGATTGAAAAATAAATAGATAAACACGTGACAAGGTGAAACGGTCTATAAAATAGGGGTGGATAAATAGGTATCACGTTAAATCTATCACAAGTGGGTATTTGTCAATGGATAATTATCACTTCGTTAGACCTTACTTACTACTGCGCACTAAGTGGAATCGCATCGTGATTGTTGTTTATGAGCGTGTGCTGCATAACAAAGTGACTTATTATCGAACTCTTGGTGTTTTGATGTCTGGTGATCAAGAAGGTTAAATTTTGTCATTCATTACTTCTGCCTCACCTCGGGAGTCAACATATAAGGGATGTAGTGCCTCAGAGATTTGAAAATCGTGTTCTGCACCTGACGAATATGTCTCTGTTAAGCATCGGGAATAACTGAGTGTGGTCAATCGCTTAGACTCTGCAAAATTTTAATCTACTTGTCCCTGTCAAAATTCGGAGTTATCGGCAATCAAGTGTGTCGAAGGGGTCTGTTGTTACTTGCAGTCTTCGCCACTTGGACTTTACATAGAAGAACCTTCTAAAAGAAGAGAATCTGGAACGTCCCTTATAACAGGTAACTGTTGCTGTGTTGTGCCAAACAATATTCATGGGTAGGTATGATTTTGGTTGACCAAAGCTGCGTAATTGACCTTGTTAGTAAATAGGCATTCAAATGCGAATGCTTGATATGGGAATAATGTATCCGCTTTTTCTCACAGATCGCACGTGAAGTACCTTGGTGGGCTGCCCTAGCGTCTTGGAGCAAGAAGCTGCGGTATGTGTCCAATAATCTACAACCTAATTCTCATTAAATTCTAAGGCTTAGCTTCCTCTATTAGGGGCATTCTGCAATTAGTCGCCTTGGATGCCCTCTTCACCGTTTAGGACCCGGCTAAGTCAGCGTCGACTTCCGTAAGAAATCTTTTTTTCCTTCGTAACATTGTCTGTGTTCTACTTCTACTGTTAGGAAAGTGTTTGTAAAAATTCGATCCAGTTCGTAGTGGTTTCAAAATGACACTATTACTGTCCAGTACTTTATTTTAGGTCTCTATACATGAGTGCCACTCTGTTCCCATATACTCTGCTTTTTGCTGCCTGTTCAATGTGGTGTGCCCGTGTTCACTTTTCGTCTGGCATAATAGTGCGGGGGTTTTTGCACACAATATAACTCAAATGCGTTAATGAAGGAGCAAGCTCAATTTTCAGCTATCAGTATAGCCAATTCACTCGTCATTATGCAGCTGTACTTGCAAGTCACTGACGGCCGGTCATATGTATGCACCGTGGAAGAGAACTCACTGACCAGCATTTAGCACCCAACGAAAAATCGCACTTTTGAGAAAAAAAATCTGTTTCTATATTCTCTGGTGTAAACTTAATACCTTGGATACCAAAAATGTGAAAATGCACAAGCCTTTAGACACTATATACAAGTAAGTGGCATCCAATCAGCACTACAAAAGGAATGACTGTCTCATAGATGTCCAAGCTAATTTGGCATAAAAAGCTCAAAAATTACAAATGTTTTTCCGAATTCGGATAACATTGAGGACAATCATGGGTAAATTTTACTATTATTTTAATTTGCCAAAATCAGTTCCTCAAAAGAGCGTCAGCGGAATGCGATAGGAAGATAGCTACTTTCTGGTACTGAGTCAACCATGAGGAGAGAGTTATGAAACATGATACGACAAGTGCAACCCCGGAATAAGTGGAAGATATCGAATTAATTGGGGTGGTGTAATATGCCCGGCGACATAAGAACGTTATCACCACCCCGAAGTAGAAAGCGAATCGTACAGGATCCCTCAAAGCAAGAGACAAGAAGGTACAGCTAAGGAGAGGAATGGGATTAAACTTGCGATGATATCATAACTATACAAAAACAAATCACCAACGCGAATGCTTTTGAATGTAGGTTTAAACCAGTACATTTAAAAAAGTGGAAAAATAGCTTTTTAACTCAATAAGGTTCAAGCAGATGTAAATTTTTAAGATAGTAGGATTTTGAATATTTTAAGCCGTAAGCTAAAATAAAAGAATGATTTATTCTAGTTGGCATATTTTTTGGTGTTTTTTATTTGTTAATCGTGTATTTTTGTACATATCCAGTAAGGATGTGGTCATTTACAAATTTGTTGCGCTTTGAATAAATGTAAGTCATTGAATAACAACTATCCTTAACATTTATGAGAAAAACAGACTCAAATAATCAATGTAAATGATGCCTCAGCAGCAACTGCTTTACGGTCAAGATTTATTCATCTTCCAAATTTATTGGACTACCCACTTCATAATTTCTCTTCGTGCTTCTGAACGTGGCTGCTCAAACACCGATCCCTAGCAATCAGTATGAGTCTGTAGTCAGATATTAATACAAAGATGGAGCGGTTGCAGTTGTTATCGTTCCAGATGAAGCACACACCTGTCACATCGACAACTCCAACCACCGTATTCTTGCTGTTGCTAATGGAGCTATCAACTGCCCAACCGCATGGGGAAGAGAAAGGGTAGGAAAACATGTCAGATGTGGATGTGGAGTCAAAACCAAAAGAAAATAAGCTAAACACTGCCCACCGAAATGTCATAGCAAGTGGCTCACTTCAGGCTCAAGTGGGTGGTATCCTAGTACAAGTTGTCTAGCATTTTGGATAGGAAGGTTGGCAAGCTAGCAATTTAGATAAAAGGAAGAGGATAAATGAATCAATGACAAAAGTGAACGCAAAGAATGATATACTGAATGCATTAATTATCGCAAGTAATTAGAGTAAACTGTTTTCATTTATATACACTGCTAAATTTTAACAGTTGCTATTCAGAATGTAGAATTAGATATTTACATTAGCAATGCGATACGTTTACACTTCATTTTTCACAAAATTATACACTAGCAAAATCATCTGAAATCCTACAAAACTCAATTTTCAGACACATTTTATATAGAAAAACCAATTTTTAATGGTTTACAACTAGCTAATCGATTATACCAACTTTCATATCCAAAGTACCATTCAATAAATTTAGGAACCATGAAGATTTAGTGTAGCGTCCCGGGACTTCCTGAAGACAAAAGAAGACATAATACTCGGGCAGAATATACATATATGCATACAGCATGGAGAAGGTGTCTGGGCTATTGGCATGGCTCAAAAGGCCAGCCTTCCCAGCAAGTACAAAAGTAGCGCCTCACCAGAACCGAGGGGTAAACCGCTATCGTATTACATAGTAAACACTTGCAATTCATCAACAATCTTAAAATCAAATATTTTTGGGCACCTTATTAGTAAACATTTAAACCACAACCACATGACCACTACTGTCTTTTATAATTGGCTATAATTTTACTAGTTGGATATAAATGCGAAAACCGAGGAAAACATAACGCTACATCGCAACCAGTCCGCATATATTTAGAACAAGATAGAAGCAATATTTCACTCATATCACCCCTGATGTCAATGCGCTTCCATTTGAGTCTATCAGTACTGTTTGTCTGATTGTCGCCCAATTACCCGCTAATTCAATAATATTTTCAAGTCCGTAAGACCATGCATATATGAACCACAGGCTTGTTGGTGGTTAGGCTTGTAAAGCATGCTAAAAATAATAGAATAGCTATGTGCTATTTAGGTAGTAATGTAAGAAAGTAAAGAATTATCTCTTTTGTTGGATCTTGTTTGGAAATATAGAAGTAAAGAATAACCCTTCGAAAATGTATCAACACATGCCTGCACACCATATGCTATGTGATATATTTGACAATAATAAGGCCATTTCATAATTTGAACCTTACATGTGGTTTATTTGTACTGTCTCAGCAAAATTAGCAAAACTAAAGGGCTAAGGCCAAAATTATCAGCCTCACCAAAAGCCTCGATGGTAACTATGATACTTTTGAAAGTGTCGAAGCCTAGTAAGGTCACAATTCACTACCTTATTGTGAGTTAGGTAAGGTTCAGACCTAAACATAATGGCAGTCCCTGGTGGGAAAGTAAAAATCGACGATATGTGAGTGGGCTTACAGTAATCTTAGGGGGAAGTGGGTTTTATTTAAAATGCGAAAATACTTGACACTGCAAAAAATAGTGTCCATTTCCCCAAGCCTATACCACTTAAACAACGCATTCATCTAAAATTCTCATTCAAACTATGCTCAAGTTAGATTAACCAAGCTTAGTTAAGTCAGCTTTACCACCTTCGAGGCTCAACAATTTCAGGCCTGATCAAACATTTGCCCTCGATTGGGCACTATATCCATGATGCCAGCTGGGATAAGCCAAATCAACCAAAGAGAGATTTAAAATAACTCACGCTTGATTTAGCAACACGTCTCAAATAGAGCAGCGAAGTTCGTGAGTTCAGCGTGGATTGGGCAGTTTTACCAAAAGAGAAAGGTGCGCAAAATCACGAGCGAATCAAAAATTAGTATTCAAATTGGCGGCAGATAGATAAAGCTAGTCTGTTTTTGTCAATTTTGCCAAGGGGCTAGAGTGCCACCTCACTCGAGAATCCAAATTCCAGCTTCAGGCACACAGAAGTTTGATGAAACCAGCATGGCTTAGAAAATTTTGCCAAAGATGTAGCTTCACGAATTTAGCCGCGAATATTAATTCCGCCTACAACTAGGTGGCAGGTTGATGGATAAGCCCAGGTCTGCAATTTTGCCAAAGATAGAGCTAAAATCCTTTTCCTGCAAGATAAAATATGCCAAGAATGAAGCAATAGATCGAGGAATACAACTAGGCTTTGTCAATTTTGCCGTAAAAAGAGTTTAATATATGGAGGAACTCAGCCTGGTTAAATCAAACTTACCAAAATCAGAGCTCAATTTCTTTAGGCTACTTTTAAGGCAACTTTTGACCTCAACCGCCTGGCCCATAATTACATTCTACCCATACAGACACAAATGTCTGTGCAACCACGCGCAGGTTTTCATCTAGCTCAGGGATCGGTATAATAAAAAAACCGCTTCCGAGTTGATAAATTTTACAAAATGATTCGGTAAATGCTTCCGATGGGCATGATTCCTAACTCGAATTCCATCGGAAAATCTCCGTAGGGAATTTTTTCTTCTGTTTGTTTCCATTATATCTGTATCATACGCTTCCATCTCTAACATCCCTCAAGAGAGAGGTGATGAAGCATGAATTCAGGTAATACACGAATTCTTGTGGAAAAGTCGGTTATTTGTTGCGGCACGCCCCAACCGCGAAAAAATTCTTGTTGTTTAATAAATCACGGCCTTTACTCACCTGTATAGGCAACCAAATTAATAGCTCCATGGACGAACTTGTCGCTCTGTTTGTGAAAAAAGGCATATACGTTGATTTAGCAGAACAAATAGCTATAAATTGCCATGCAGCATAAAGGCTTTGCGCATGGCATGGTTGACTTGAGAAAAAGTTTAAGAAGTGATAGCTGGCCTTTGTTTGCAAAGAATAGGCAAAAAGCACAATCATTTTCATTAGAAAGCAATCGGTCTTCATGGCATGATGTAAACGGTAATGTATGTGCCTGCATGCAGGTAGTCTTCCTGATCTGCAGCGGAGAATAACAGTCTTATCCACCCTTTCGTTCTGGAAGAAAAACAAGTTAGTTGGAGCAAAAAATATTTACATTTAATTTAAAACTAAATGCAGTCATTTGATTTGTTATGTGCATCAGGAAATGCTACATGCTGATTGTAAGTTTTTTACCTTCAAACAGCAAAAAATGCGACCCATTCTGCGAAGGTAGTGGCAGAACATGCAGTGGACTCCACGATTTGTGTAAAATGACCAATGATTCCAATGATACAACTGAAACGGCAGCAGCAGCAACGAAGGCAGGTGTAGTAACGTTCTTTAAATATACCCAATAAACTGTTGTTATTAAAACATACTCTCCAGTTGCATGCCGCAGCAATTGTTTATTCCTAATTTGCTCTAGAGCAGATTCAGCACTTTGTAAAATACCACTTGGCATTTTACTTATATATGGAAATGTTCTTCTCCCTGAAGAAGTCGAATCCGGTAAAATAAAATTGCAGTAGACAACCCAAGAATATAAAAAGTCTAAAATGGAATTTTTCTTTATATCAAGCAAAAAAAGTGGATATAATTGTAAATGTTGTGTAAATACATGTAACAGGCTTCCAGTAGGCGCAGCGATGCGTCCTTAAAGCACTTAGGCAAAGCAATTATTAATATCCACCCTGGCAGTTACACTGCCCCCACCTCGGAAAGGTAGAACGAAGCAAGAAAAGGCACAATACTACTGAATACTAGAAAGTATACACCCAAAAAATGGTTAGGAATGCCGTTGGAGAAATTGTGAGCTTACTCTCATGAACCGCAGAAATATGTGCATTTAAACGTGCCCGATAAGGGAAGGCTTTGCCACATTCCTGACAAATGAATGGCCTTCTTCCTATACGTAGTAAAAAGGTAATACAAAGCGAAATGCAGCTAAAAGTCAAGAAATAATTTTTTTGAAAGCAGATGAAGATAAGTACATTAACATTGCTTCACTCACCCTCGTGAACCACAGAAATGTGTACGTTTAAATTACATCGCTGCGTGAAGGTATAACCACAAATCCCACACGTGAACGATCTCTCCTCTAAAAACAATGTTAAAGTAATTAAATGTAAAATGCATTTGTGTATCAAGAAATGCGCATTCAACTGTTGATTACGGCTATTATGTTGATATTAATTAACCTACTCTCATGAATCGCTGAAATATGTCTGGATAAATGACATCGTTACGTGAAGGATATATGACAATTCTCGCACGTGAACGGTCCCTTCTCTAAAGGCAATTTCAAGGTAATAAAATGTAAAATGTATTTAATTATTAAAAATGCGTATTTAATTGTTGATTATGGCTATCATGCTGATGTAAATTAACCTACTCTCATGAACCGCCGAAATGTGGTTTCTTAAAATGCCTCGACGGGAGAAGGCCGTACAACACTTCTGGCAAGTAAACGGCCTCCTTCCTAAAAGTAATGTAAAGGTGATAAGAATGAAATGCTTTTTGATATTATGGTTGGTATTAGGAAATTGCTCAACTCACTGTCATGAGCCTTGGCGCAAAAAAAGATATCTTGCAATGCCAGCAGGCGAAAGCCCTCTTCACTACAGAACTTTGGTACCAAATAAAATCCCCTCGAAAAAACAATGAAATTTAAAAGAACCAGCTAAAAGTCAGTAAGTGATTGCCAAAAATAGTCATAAGTATCATCTGGGAATGATTTGAGCCAATGATTTAGACTCGTAGAGACGGAGTTTTAAAGAACTAATGCTCGAAAATGCTTTTTTCATGGCAGGTACATTAACACAGTTCATCAAAAAAAACCAAAAAAAAGGTTTTATCAATGAAGTCAGCTTTTTTTTCATGAACCTTTAGAACGTGACGGCTCAAAGTCCTGCTACGCAAAAACGCCTGCTCGCAATGTTCGCACTTCAACGACCTCTCTATTTAGAAACAACAAAGGCATTTGCAACAAATACAAAATTTTGACCTAAACTTGTGAATGGCTGTAGCATGACTAATGGAATCACTCCTGCTTAAAAGGGCTAAAATGCCCATTTGTATGAGTAGAATAAAGCTAGTTGTTTGGTGAATTGAGCAAACGGGAGAGCGACAACAACCGACGAAGCATAATGTAAAGAGATAAAATAAACCCCTTTTAACTGGAAATGTTGAAATAATACCAAATTGGCCTCTACAAATCCTTCAGTGATTAATTGCTTGCGCACTTAATTTGTTAAGCACCCTCAAGATTATGCAGTGTCATTTGTTCAGTCAGAGAAGAGCAATTCTTAAGCACGTACTTCAATTTCTTATGCCTTTTGAAAACTTTCTTTCTAAGCATCACCTTGCCACATCCACCCATAAATTTTGCCTCGCATAACCAGAAGCCTACGGCACTACAACAGATTCGTACAGGTCGGTATGCCTTTGCATTATATAATATAAGCACTTCTAAACGCAAGATGCAAGCATTGTAGATTGTGCTAATAAAACTAATTTCACTTTGTCACTATGCTACACTGCCACGCTTGAAAAACACCTATATATCATAGGAAAATAAGAGTTGACACCATTGCCATGCACGCATAGAATGTGCGTGCATAGAATGTTGTTTGTTTATCGCTGTAAAATACAATGGAGACTTGCTATGGTGAAAAATCTCTTTGTGTCGTGTTAGATACGCACGCTGGGAAAAGCACTTTCCACATCTGCGACACTGATATGGGTTTGCATCTAATGAATTGGAAATTAGTTAATCAAATGAAGGAAGAAGCGTTTTCCTCATTAGGATTTACTAAATTCACGTGCCAGCAAAGCATTTATGGAGTAAACTAGTGACTAAATCGTCCGAGAGACTATTCTTCATTTATATTGACGCGGACGCAGGCAGGAGTTAAATGCGCGAGAACACCGATTATTAAATTAAAAAAGGAACGCCGAAAACACGGATGTACAAGTATAACTAACATGAAAGCAGACGTCATTCCGAAACTTCACTTTGAGAAGTGAAGTCAAAATAATCACACCTAAACAAAAAATACAGAAAATAAATCAGTCATTTGCTAAATCTAACTTGTTAATAAAAAAAGAATTAAAACAAAACACATTTTTTGAGTTTTTTATTTTGCCTCCGTATCGGAATATTGATTTGTGAGGTGTGGGAAGTAAATATGAAGTAGTGGTGTGAAATAGCTCATTGGAAGCCTATTTTTGCATACGATAGAATAAGGCATGCCGTATGCTAATTTTAAAAATTTTGAACATTTTGCAAAAGGCCATTGTAAGATGATGGCATAATGTAGTTTAGTCATGTAGCAACTTTGGTAAAAATACTTCCCAAACATATTGGGATGCCAAATCACTTCATTGTTTCTTGAAATTAGAACAATCCTAAAACTCAGAGCACTTCTCCTTCTTATAAAATGGCATGAGCTCTTCGCTGATCACTGGTCATTAATTCTGTGTAATTGTTTGTGACCTAATCCACCCATCCAATCGAATCACCAAGTCGAGTGAAAAGCTGGTTTACTTACTTTACACGCTGTTGAGGATTTGAGAAACTTAAAGTGCATGCTGATTTTTATGCTCAGCAGACCATGCTTATGGAAATGATGCACGCTAGATGTGCCTGCAACCATAGATATCGGTACTGTTCCTAATCATCTACTCCACATTCCATTAAATTTACAGGTTGTGGATGTTCTAATTTCTCAATTTTCTCGTAACTTGTGCTCAAGCACTCACCTACCATTTTAGAGACTTGTGCTTCTATTTCGTCCCCCCTCCTTGGATTGCATGAAGCAGAGGTGTGCTTGAAATCTGCAGATGGCCCCTCTAAGTCTACGGTCAATCAGCCACTATAAATAAGCTTAAATACAAAATCCTGCAACACCCTCAATTATCTAGAGATTTGGTCGGCAAATACAAACCAAGTATAGATGTCAAAAGCGGAGAAGAGCTCTGCATTCTGTTTAGAAGGAATGGTTACTGCCCTAGCAATGTGTCCCGCAAAAAATCAACTTAATCGTTTCCAATACGTGGAATAGTGATGACCCACCGACGCGGCTCCTTGTCTTTACCTATCAAGATATTGTCATCTACTCTCCACAGCGCCTCTTTTACTCAAAAGATAGTAAAGTGAGGAGCCAGAGTAGTCTCTACCATCTTTTTGGCCATAGTTGTATTTGCTTTTGACATTATAGGGTATTTTATGGCCAAGCATCTGGTATTTGTCTGAAATTGGTGTTTTGGAGATATGGATAGAGGATCATCGTGGTTGCCGCAAGTCCTTTAGTAGTGGTTTTGAGGCCGCTGATAATTAAACGGGCGTTTTATTGTTTGTGATACCCACTCTGTGCTCCGGAAATACAAATAATCCCATGTGTGCCATGTCGACCCCAGGGCTTAACGTCGATTGGCTTTTTCGATTAAATGCTCCATATGAGGGCAGTTCGAGCAGTAAGGACAAGTGCAACCACAGAGTTGTCACATCACCTCTAATATGACAAAAAGCCGACTTTGGAATTCATCCTCTTTTCCACCTCTAATATTCTTCCTTTTTGCATCAAATTTGTATTTGAGATTAAATGAAGTATAGAGAAGATTACATCTACTATCATAGAGGCGCTCACTTTCAAACATATTAACACGCTTCACTTCCCACTCACTTTCTCATTCATCTGCATTGGTGCTCTCGTTAGGTTCTGCATTTGGACTAGTGTAGCGGCTTCCACTTTAACCACACTGCAGAGTAACTCCGCTTTGAAGGATCACATCGGAAGAAGCAATATCACGTTGAGCACATTCTTTCTCTTTACCAAATATTAGGGATCAATGTACATCTTTAGCAACGAGGTCTGCTGACGTCGTCGAAATTGTAGAGTAGGAGGCACTATGTCCCCCTCCCCTAGCACATGCCCCAATTCAACGCCTCTTTGGTGGGTGTCTCCTTCTCCCTCTACTACTCTTCATGCTCTGAAGAGTTGACTCTTGCATTATATCACTCCGTTTGACAAATACCCTTATTTCGTGTCTGCAGGTATGATTTGCAAGTCTGGCAACACGGAAGTGATTCACCTCCATCTGACCTCTGACTTTGTGCCGTTTCAGTCCATTGTCTTGTTAACTCAACCAATCTTCGACTTCCCCTTCTCCGAAGTTGTTCCTTGGGTCGAATGTCTGATCGGCCTTTGAGGACATTTCTGCACCCACCAAAGAATGAGTGACTTTTTTTAGATGTCTAGTTATTTAGACTTTACTTTTAAGACAAATTTTAGAAATTGCGTGTGTTTGTAGTGGACAATCTCTGCCCAGGAGAGCTTGTCAGTTTTGTTTTTAAATGCGTACTTTGGGCGTGTTTTTAAATTTGATATTCTGTAGTTTTTTTCATTCAACCAATGCATACGTTCACGTCAATATGAATGAAGTTTAGTCCTTTGGACAGCTTGACGAATTTGGTTTCACTCATTAATGCTTCGCTAATGCACTTATTAGGTAAAACCTAGTGGTAAACACGCTTGTTCCTTCATTTGATTAACTCAAATAAGTTGCCCAAAATAAACTAACTGCAATTGAAATTGGTGAGTGTACATACTACCTATCCTCGTTAGTACAAAGCGTACACTTACGAGCACCTGTTGCTGAAGATCTACTTGTCTAAAACAAGGCTCTGGGCTGCATTTAAATGCCAGTGATTATTGGGGCGTATTTAGATAGATCATAATAATATACGGCTGCTATTATTGGACGGGTGCTCTTAGTTGACAAGTAAACAGTCTGTGGTAAGATAATGGGATCAAGTAGTTTGGAGTTCGGTGATATCTCCGAGCTCTGATTTGCCTTTCGAATTGCTTATCTGAGGATGAATTCACACCAATTATAGAATAAAGGAAAGAGAAGATAGAAGGTGTCATGTTAGCAGAGGAGAGAAGTGCACAATCAGCCAGTGGGGAAGTATTCGTACTGAAATTGAACGGAGAAAAATTGTTCCAATACAACACGCTAGAAGCGGTCAAGCTCAGGTATTTGTAAACTTCTTCAATGAAGGAGAATTTACCATTTATTTCACAAGTTTGCATGTCCGGACAGGATTTGATCCGAATAAAACCTTATTCTTCAAGTGAACTTGCGCTTAAGTTAATGTTAAAGACGCCATATAGGGATTGAAAGCGTCAAGACAAGTTTAATAAGTGACGCAGACATTTCTCCATGGCGCCCAAGTAGAAGAATTGTAGGAGGGTTACGGAGATGACTATGGTATTGAAATATCAATTACTGTTGAGCAAATCAGGATGTTGTATGAAAGTGCAGTTTGCAACACCATTTGATCTGAACTGAAAACTTATGCTGCATCGATTACTACTATAACAAAATGGAAATAAATCGAGGCGTTTGCGATTCTTTGTTCTCTGTTGGCTGTATTTGAATTCGAACGGTCATCATATAAGACTATCGGATTAGCGCCGGTTTAAAACCAACAAAATGAGTCGAAAATTTAAAAAATTCCATATTTTTATTATCCTTACCTTGTGTTGTAATTTTCAACACCCAGTTTTTGTGCGTTTTTCCGTTTTGGATTCGAGCAATCTGTTTGTCTTGCACTCTGGTTTACCTCAAGTAGGCACACTGGGATGTCGCATATGCGTGACACTGGTGGCAATTGTGTTATTAACAGTGTTGAAACTGCTTAATTTTGTGACAATATAGGCAAATGTTATTTTTATACGTGAAAATTAGAAAGACCACATTAACACAAATTTTTGTCACCTCAACCTCTATTGGGTTAAAGATTACTACTTTCTTGATGCCCTTAAACATTCACATGTTTCTACCCATCAAAACGAGGTAAGACGTCAGTTTTCCCAACTCCAATATATAAGAACTTTAGTCCTCCAACTCGTCAACTCTAGTAAATCAATGGCAGAAGCCTCATTTTAATCGTCCATGCTTCATACCATGTCATGTTTGGGGATTGGAAGGCAAGGAGCATAGTTTGTATGTTAAGAACCTCCTCATTTTCGCCGCATACTCTACGACGAAATAGGGTCGAATTTTGTATAACAGTACCTGTGTTATCCCTTAAGGCGTTAGGAGGCGTAGCATTTTGTGTGAATGTGTATTCGATTATAACAGGGTGCCATACGAGCGGTAGAAGAGGTAAATCTTAAACACCTCAAAAACCATGATACACTGTTCCTAACAAATCCCATCTGGAAGGGTTTAGTGCGCCTCAGTGATTGCATTGTGAACAAAGACAGTAAGATCCCTGTGACATTGCTTCTTCCGATGTGATCCTTCAAAGTGGAGATACACTGCATTTCGTTTGGAGTGGAAGCCTCCGCATCAGAATAATTATCACTTTTCAAGATAAAAGTATAACTGCATGGTGTTGAATGGACTAGCTAAAAAATGAGTTATCTCGCATTGGAGTGATATTAGCTGCAAAATGTTACATGCAGTTATGAGCGGTGATAAGCGGACATAGACGAACTTCAGTGCGCGAGTAGCGAAAAACAACAGAGCATACGGAAGCAAAATGATGCTCGCACATGTGGACCTTAAAATAAAGCACTGGATAGTAATGCTGTCATTTTGAAATCCCTACGAGATGGCTAGAATATTCATTAGTACTTGTCTAGGGACAGAAAAGAAATGCAAGCAATATGAAAAAGAAAATAGATTACTTACTGGAGCTGACGCTGACTCAGCCTTGTCTCGAAAGTTTGCGAGTGCAATCTTAATGTCTAACGGCAAAACACTCTTGGTAGAGGAAGCCTTAGCTAGAGATTAAATGAGCATCAGGATACAGGTCATCAGGTGCATTCCGCCTCCCCTTTCACTCTTCACAAATTAGCTTTCTGTCTCTACAGATAAAGAAATTGTCAGAAATACGTCCCACGTGTTACCCGTGGAAGCGACAAATTAGGTGATGCCATATCAAGGATTCGTATGTAATTGTGTATATGTTCCAATAAGGAGGTCGATTACGCATTACCATCCCTCACAACCATCTACACGCATCAGTATTATTTGACACAACATAAGAGTCCACATCCGTTATAAGCAGACGTTCCATACTATCCTCTTCGAAGGTTCCTTAAGCTCAAATGATTCTGTTCTCCAGCAAGTCCAAGTAATGAAGACTTCAGGTTAAAACAGACTCCTTGGACAAACTCAGCAAAGTTGCCAGCAGTTTCTGCTTCCAGCAGAGGTAAGTCAAATGCAATTGATGCAGACTCATGGCAACAGATCACGTTCAGTTATTCCCCTCGTTCAACAGACATATTCGTCAAGTGAAGAAAACGTCTTTTAACTCGTGAAGGTAAACGTCTTTGCACATTTGACGTCACAGAGAGAATTCTTGTCACCACCGTTGCCACTGAGGTTGAATGAAATTTGGCCATGAGATCTGGAGTTATCTTGATTCCATATTTTAACTGTTTTGAAATTATTTAAACATGGCGTTTGAATGACTGGTCCTTGATCTCTACCTATGCTTTGGTAAAACATTTATTCCACTGTTAATTGCTAGGCTTTAGAATTAGCGTGTTTCGACTAGTCTGGTGGTTGTGGTAGGCAACTGAACGGCTTGCTGCCTGCCTGTGATTCACGGTTTGTCAAATTTTACGAACGTAAAAGTGTCATTCCTTTAAGGCGTATACACAGAGGGGAGAATGGGGGAATGCCCTTATCCCATAGTCCGTTACAGATACTGCGCGCCTGTGTGGCCTTCATGCTTTGTTGTAGCATGGTGTGGAGGCTGCATGGCCAGCGAGATCACTTTATCACTGAACTTGTCTAGCAAATCTCCTCCTTTCGTCTTATCTCATAAATTTGCCAAGTTATTTTGACTAAAAAGCAAACCTTACATTCCTTTTTCTGCAAGCAAACAAAGGCATAAAATACAACGAAATTTGATGCATATTCTTGCGTAACTTTAGGTCGTTCTCTCCCCTCTGCCACTGGGCTTAACTTACCGTTGCCAATGCTTCCATTACAAAGTAGAATTGGTTTAGTCACCTGAATTTTGAATTTTACCTTATGCATTTAGCGCATCATATAAACTGTAAGAACTGGAGAATGGCAGTAATTTATGAAATGGGATTTTTCTTTCAACGCCCACCTTTACTCATTTACCCTCGTCTCTCTAGGTACACTCTAGCATTTAATCTTCAAATAACGGTACAAAAGGCCGACTTCTAATTTGGTGAGACATTGTCCCAAATATCCCGTACTCAGTGGTAAATACTGCCTCAAGGTAACCTTACCCAGTAACTCGGTTCTTTTTTTCACCTCGGCTTTTCTTTCTAATGCTAAGTTGTACAAAATAACAACGCCTGTGCAATGTCAGTATTCACATCAATGGGATGCCTAAGTAACATTTTGTTTTCTAGTTAACAAAACGATTTTCTTTTCATTGTTTTTGGTGCACTTGGCCTCCAGGAATGTTGTTGTTTTGCAAGTTCAACAGTTAGCATTACAATTGAGTATGCTCCGCCCTTTCTGTTGGTGTATCAAGGAGTATAATTCTCAAGCGTAACATCAAATGCCAATCAGAAGGAACGGCTTGATCCTACGTAATGTGCCAAATGATGCGATTGGCAGCGGCTTGGCAAAAACTCTAATCGCTCATCTCGACGGCAAGCCTTCCATAGTGTTTGTTCTAGTGCGTTAAAACATGGAGTGATAGAAAAAAACTATAACATGTTGGAATCGCGCTTGATTATAATATTCAAAAAGCCTTAAAATTCAAAGTAATATAAGTAAAGTGAGACCCTGCGCTAGAACCTGTTATTTGGTAGGGAAAGGGAAACCGTTAAGAAAATCCTTCCTAACTAACGAAGTTTAGATAATTTTTTTGTATAGTACAGAGCATCGCCAATGGGCATAGTTAGTAAATTTTGCAATGTTTTTGTTTAGTTGTACTCCGAAATCGAGTTTTGGCTGTGGATAGCCTAACCGATCTCTGACTTGATAGGCTGTTAGTGATTTTGCATATTTTACTACATTTACATGCTTTAAGCATTTTATTCATTAAGCGGCCTGGCTAATGAATTAGGAGAATTTGAACAAATTTTAAAGCTTCTAGAACAGAGAACATCAAACTACTATATTAGCTTTTAGTTAATTGTGTGAACTTTAGGCCACTGTTGCAGTGTTTGGTGGTTTTCCTTCGCTTAGGTAGATTGCCCAACGTTAGGTAAACTGTAGCACGTGTAGGTAGTTTTGGTCCCTAAATTAACAATTTAGCTTAGAAATAGTGCTTCTCATTTTTACTGTAAGACGACCAGTATGTGTGCCTCCGAACAAGATGCATGTAAACTACAAAACGTGTCTATCCGCATTGCAGAGACCTGAGCCTTCCCTAGATCTTTAGCAATCTGCGAATTTGCACGATGTGGAGGACATGAACAAAAAGTATTCACAATACTACCAATTTCCACACAGCACATGGTGGATTGACCACACTCTTTTCTCTTCTATATTGCAATAGATCCAGGCTACACTAAGCAAGTGTCAGACATGATTATTCGGCTTTCCAACGAACGAATTCCAGTCAGTTATTAAGCATGTAATTTCACCTTCAGTAAAAATGGCAAACCCATTAACGTTCATTCCACAATGCATTTGTTCATTATCCCTACCGAAATTCTAAGCCAACCATTTGGGAAACTGTTGTGGCACCCTCTATGCTCACTCTATCAGCATCGTTCTGGACCCACCACCCACTAAGAGAGTACCTCGGATGTCCACTACCCCAGAAAAGTTTTCTGTGTGAATTAATAAAAATTCTAATCGTTAACTGCTAAACAAACTTGGGAGGTAAGATTAAATTGACATCTAAAGGCGCTTAAAAACTGCAAGTGAGGTTACGATTACTCTAGGGATGCCGTTTACGATAAATCAGTTACTTTAATCGCGCTAGACTGAATTCACCGACTTGAACTCGAATTCAGACTCAGACTCATGCATGCACCCTGACTGATACCCGGAATCAGGCGGACTCCGAAAATCAGCTGTGTTCGTCAATTTTTCACGTGCATACAAGACTGTCCATAAAACATATTACTTTGAAGAACGATCACACGACCTGCCGCTTTATCGACTTACCTACCGATGGACTGTATCCTACTCAACGCTCCACCAATGCCAAGGATCCCAGCTTTTTTTCAAACATGCGCTGTCATTCTAACTCGATCAGATCAATCCTATGCAACTCATTGTGACTTCAATCATGAATTTGACGCAGCTCCTGCCGGCTACTGCTTGCACTATTAAAAAATCTGAACAGTTCAGAACAGATTTGCACTTATTAGAAGAACACGGCGGGATATCCGATTGTTTTAAGTCAAATATCGGCATTATTTTAACACTATTTTCTTGGCCTTAATTACTCTTTATGAATGTATGAAAATCTCAACAATGCCTGCGCACTTATTAGCTCAATTATGTACTGGTCAATGGAAGAAAAAGCAAACCGGCTGTGAAGTATAAGAAAAATGGATGGATATGTGGATTAGTTTACGAGAGGCAATTTCATTAACTGACGACTGCATGGCTGAAGAATACACAATTGCGGTAGTGCTGCCTCTGTATTAAAAAACCATTCCGGCGTAGTTTGTACAATTGATTAAAGCGACGTGCTTTGATAAAGCGAATCATGAGGTCCATAAGTTATTTGTGTGTCAGTGAGGGCGAGTTAACACCATCAGGTAATGAATTTCTTTCCTTCCTAAATCATGGTGCATGAGATTAGATTGACATTATGAGACGACGTGCATTGCAATGTTTGTTTTTAAATTTGGTAGCAAAAAATTATTTGCGAAATTTCATGGTTTCTGCCTTGCAAGATTACATTTATCGGATTGAAATTCAATACCAACATAAAGCAGGCTTACTTGCATGGTAAAACAAATGCTTTGCTTAAATGTTCGTGTTTGCCTATACCTTCATCCTTTGGCTCTCTTAGTAGGGTTTTGATGGCTATGGTGAGTATATCCCATTTCTTCACACCTTATTAAATCACGTGTACGAATCTGTGTAGTCTACTTAATTCTTGCACTCTCCTTTGCTGAGATCACTTGGATGCGCACTCTACACAATACTTCCTGCTTTTTTTATCCGGTTTCGCAATTTTTTGCATATACCGGGGAACGGGGGAGTGGTTAAGTAATTAACACACCAGTTTGTGCACATACTTGTTTGGATATGCACTCATTTGAGCAACCACACAAGGGCAGACACATAAAATACCACATTTCCTGGAATCAAACTCTAGGCCAACTTAAGTTATTTGCTACTGAATGCAGATCTTTGAATCCAGTTGGTCAAGCATGCGTCTGGTGCTGATTTGTGTTTTAATCACACGTGAGGCCAAGAACAGGTCCAGTTGATTCCTTCACTCTCTCACTAATCGCCGTGCAAGTGCTGTTGTGAGATCGTGTACATCTCACCTTTGATCGGCCGTAATGGACCCTTACAAGTGTGTAATATGCTCTGAAACATTCAGGACCTATAATTTACTCCGAGCTCATGAAAGCCGTGTACATCAATGTAAGTGACATAATTTTACTTGCACTTCCTTATTTCCATACATATCCATGTATATGTATAGATGCAAGTGTGTTTGTACCACTTATGCGTGCATAAATAAGTGCGTATAGGTGTGTAGCGACCTCACAAGGGTTGAAGAATAGTTGAAAGAGACCGAGTGGACCAACTTCAATTTGCTATAATTGACGACTTGGGTAACAAATGGTCAAATCAGTCGATCCATGTTTTTGTTAGTTACTGTATCATTTCACTTTTTCATCCACCCAACAGGACTTCTGTATCTAATTTTAAATATATTTGACAAGTTTCAGCAAGCCTGCACGGCCGTTGTCCAGTTTGCTCAGCATTCCCTGAATCCACAGGATTAACCTTGGTGCATCAAAAGGGTGAGGAAATTTGTAGAATCTCCTCATTATACCTCTCTCATGTCTTAATATTTGTAAAAGTGACACGAGCAATTTTCTTCAATCCATAAAATAGCCGCGAACCACAATGAGTGTTGTGTGTGTTCTAAGCGATATCGATGCTTCGATTTGCTTCTCATTCACTTCATTGAAAAACACATGAGTGAGTTCGCGTCTGTATGAATCAAATTGAATCCAGTGTGCTCTGTTGCTCTATCAGCGAATTGGCAGCATTCGCAAACTCATCCTGAATTTACGCTTTATTATTTTATGCTGCAGCTGAAGGCACAGAGGATTCAGAAAAACGTATTTACTGCACAGAATGCAGTTCAGTCCATCCGACGAGGGAGGCATTGCTAGAACACATACGCTCATCTCACCTCAGTAGGCATTTATCCATCTTCCAAACTAATTCCACTTTGGCTGCTTGCTGTTTCTTCTGGGTCTCCTCTGCTTTGCAGATATTTGGCGAGGATGGTTCGGGTAGATTGCGTTGAATTGCCATTGCGTCAGTGGAACTGGTAAGTCACAGGCGAGTTTAGGCTAACTCAATACCTTTTCGTTAGGCAGGGGATCTTACTGTGTGCAGTCAGTCATTGAACTGCAAAATGGGGGCAACGTGGGAGTTGATAAGCGATTAACCTGACTGTGCGAGATTGATTGATAAGGCAAACATCGCATCACGTTCATTGTTCGCCTAGCTACTAGAAATGATATGTTATTGTCTCATGATTGACTGGAAGGAGCGGTTTCATAAGCCATTGGTCTTACTATACATTTACTCTCTTTTAAACACAAATGTGCTGATCATTTGTTCGTTTGTCTGTGTTTCAGTGCTCCCCCCGGCCAGCTTCATTTATCTTCCACGTGTATATGCCCAGCTATGTACCTTACAAATAAACATGTGCTCAGTAAAGGACAAGCGTTGTATCACCTTATGTCCCTTTTGTACCGGTTAATGTTACCCGAGTGCGCGGATTTGAATTTATCTAATTGGATAATCCCGGAAAATCATAAGGAGATATAGGAATATTTGTACATCAGGGTGTGCATACACCCAAATTGATTTACAAGCGTGTGCATTTTTGAATGTGTGCCATAAAGCCCGGTGCCTCAAGTTATGATCATCTCCAATTTCTTTCTTACCGTAAAGCGCACAAAATAACCCTTCCAAAGGCGGGACGTAATTTGTTATCTTAGGCCATCTGCCGCATAGGGCGTGTTGAAAATAGACACTAACAATGTATATAAGAACTGCAGTAAGTCCAGGGTGAACTCATCAATTGTGCCGCAGGTGAAGACAATGCGCTTCAATTCATTGAAAAAACTGTGCCCAAATGGGTAATTGTACGTAGCTTTTAATGGGATTAATGTCAAATCAATGGAAGAGCATGGGAGATGGGAATACAAATGGAACATAGATGGGCATGAGGCAGCATTTTAACCTTTCCCCATCCCATTGTTTGCAGACGTTCGCACGTGTAGGTCCTGCTGCCTTGAGTTGTGGATGGTGTGCGTGCGGTGCATAAGGCATTCGATTCTGCACCGTTTAGGTAGAAAGTCAATTTCTTCTGACCCATTGATCGAGTTTAGCAGTGCATGAAGTAGTTTTCTTTCATGACTTCGAGAGTAAGGTAATAATAGCTTATGGTCCTTAACGTACTCTTCACACACCAGCGGACACCCTCGTGTTGAGGTTTTATCCTTTGGTGGAGATTACACTTGTTCCTCACTCACACACCACTGAAAGCATGTATGTGTCTACTCATACGATGACTTGCACAGTAACTTATCATTTTGGTGAACGACCCTAGGGACGCTATCTTCACTATTGATTAGGATATGCAAGAACAAACTGATGACTTTATTGTACAGTTAACTGCAGTTTGCAAGCTCCAGACCATCACTCATGCCTCGAATGTCAACAGTCTGCCTTCGCCATTGCAGAGCCGATTAAATTGTTGCTCTCTACCTGACTGTGCATGGCGGTTCCATATTATTGTCTCATTATGACCTTATAAGTTAGGATCAGTGAACAAACTCTAGAGGTAGAATAGAGTCTGCATTCTGTGCCGGTGCATGCACAAGTTAATGGCTTGTGAAGGAGCGTCAAAACGCCTGTTCTTAATTAAAGCAGGACGTGAGTGGGCGGAGTCGCATTAAATGAAGAAAGCAGTAATTGAAGACATCCGGAAAATAATTGCTAGCGGAAGGGTGATGAAAATAAAAATAAAAACGCGAATATTTCGGCGATTCAAAGGCAAGTATAGTTTCTTTATCAAATGGTATAGAAGTCCACATGCGTCTTTGACCTCTATCAAGTCCGGCGCCGACATTGGTGGTACATGTTAAAGTATCTGAAGACCGAGATTCTCAAATGGCAAATGGTTAAGTAAACAAACTGTCATAAAATCGTCATCTGACTGGGGCAACAACAAAAGAATTCCTTTTTCTAAGATTTCGCCCAATCAACTCGCCCCAGTGAGCAATGATGTCCTAACCTAGATCATAGCCAGGGCTTAAGTCTAAATCCATGCGCTTTTGCATTTGACGTGACCATCTGAGCCAACTGGGTGAGAAGGATCCCTCGTCCTTGACACTGAAGTTCAGTGGCTCAAACGCCAAAACATCACTTGTCACTTTCATTTCTCTCTGGTCCTGAGTTCATATTCATCCTACTACCGATCAGAACTACAGGCTTAGGCCAGACTAAGTGTGATCTCCCTCCTCTCTCTTCTACCCCAGTTGGTGGTAAGACGTCTACTCATTACAAAGTGTGACTGTTTTACGGCTTGTGATCTTGCTCTTTTCTCTGGCATTCAAATAATTACTTTACTAGTCCTCCTTTTTTTTCCGAAGAAGAGGTTGAAGATAAAAGAAAGTCCTCTATTTAAATTTCTACATAAGAATAATTTAAGGTGGTTGGGTACATCACGTCTGCAAGAGCATATCTCCCGGGGATGTTCTAATTGCAGTCCGTCCTATATCAGCTACTCATTAACTTTTGAGAATAGAGTACTGTGCGCTTTTTAAATATGGATTGAGTAGTGAGTGAGGCAATGAAGGAACCACATTATCGTCTTCCTTGTCAGTGTAGGAAGAGGCTTATGGGATTAAATATGATCAGCTACTATTGTGGGTGGGAATGTAACTGGCATTTCTAGCCATTTCCGAATTGCAGTATTAAATGCGGAACTAAAAGCAGCAGCACTGGGCTCTGACATTTAAATCACCTGAGCTAGTGATTATGGGGAAGGTAGGATGCACTCTGACTCACGGTTGATGTAATCATCCAAAAAATTCAGCTCACGTGATCACTCTGCCCAATTGTTTATGAGCGATGCGGCGATTGTCCAGAAATTGCTAAATTTAAAGCTATGCAGGAAGCCAGAAGCATGGATTGCTTAACTTAAATGAAGCCATGTTGGCCCATCGCCAAAAAGTTTAATGTAAAGTTGTTGCTCCTCACCTAAATAGTAAACTTTTGTCGCCTTTTATTCTGCTGTGAGGTATATGATGCTGGGCTACGAATGCCATCTCTTTGGTCGGGATTTGGCGTTTAAAAAGGCAATGTCATGTGCTTTGTTTAATGGGCTTTTTGCCCACAATTTCAAAGTGGAGAATTAATTCAACCTTCTTGAAGAACAAAAATAATAATTTTTGTTCGCAAAAACTCACGTTTGACCTACGCATTGTCACTGGGTCTTTAAATTCATGCAGCACCCAGAGACTTCCTTAAGGACAAAGGAAGTCAAAATATTAGGATTGAATATGTAGCTTCGACGCACAGAGGGGCTGGAGGGCAAACGGCATGATTGGGAGGCCATTCGGCCCATCAGAAGTGCAATTGCGGAGCCTTTGGTACCCGCGAAACCAGAACAAGGAGTTAAACAAACAACCAAAGCACTAAGTAGCCCCTCTTACTTCGAGTGCCATCCTTGGCTCTCCTCTTCGCCGATGTCCCACGTCTGCCATCACACCATGCAGCCAGGTATCCATTCAGGTGCATAAAAACTAAATCGTTGGTACTGTTGGCTCGTGGGTATTATTCTAACACCATGGGTTGTTAGCTATAGGGATAGCTCCAGTCCAAGGTGACACAAAGAAGAAAAGGTGTGCCTAAAGAGTGTTTGCTGCCTGCAACCCGTGATTTACTTGCTTGTCAAATGTACTGATGTTTTTGTAGTAGGCGAATATATTTTGAAGGCCAAGTTTATTCGTTTGTTGAGATTATGGTGCATAGCATTGGGCTCACATTTTCATAAAGTGGCCAAAATATGCTGAAGATTGAGCAAGCGAGGCAATGGCGGGCACATTAGAAGGCAGGCAGCAGGAGGACTGAGCTAAAAAAAAATGAAAGGTTCTTGGTCTGGCCAAGCAGCAGTGTTCTATCATTTCACGATTTTGCGTGTCATCCTTGCGCAGGGGCCATGCTAATCTTCTCTGTATCGTTCCAATTTTAGTATATGTACCTCCGAGGAGATACGGCCTCGCCGCCGTCGCCTCATACCACATCACCACAACTGCATTGTCTCCCTTTCCGCGACGTCTCGCGCCACCAACTCGCCTCACTTCTCTTCCACCTGATGCCACCCGCACCGCATGCACCAGCCACTTGTTCACACACCACGCCCCCCTTCCACCCACACATGACAGCGCTGCTGCACTCTCTCACACCACTCGCCTCGCCCATTTCAGTAGTATGCACATGTTTGCATGAAGGTGTGCCTTGCGCGCCTGCTGAGGGGCGTATTGGCAGTAGCATGCACAGGCAGCAGAGCAATTGGCCATGGCCACATGCGGCGCTTCGCGTGTGCGTGGGTTAGCCTCCTCCCCACCCACTTGTGTGTGTGCACCCATATCGGCAGTCAGGTGAAGCAGTGCAGGTGGTGCAGCAGGCCGCGTGCGCAGCACCACTCGGGCATCTCCTCACTTGCGGATAAATCTTTCGCCTTTTACTAACGATTTCCGTGTGGAGGTGCAGCGCAATGAGTCTCTAGAGTCATTTTTGCACTGGCCCGACGCGTCTCTGCTGTTGGGGCCATTACCTAGGTCAACTCAACTGCCCCCTCCCTCCCCGCCTCGCCACCATCACATTATACCTCATACCCTCAGACCCTTTGGCCAGCTTGCTAGCTGGCTAGCTGGCTGCTGCACGGCGAGAAAGAGGCGAGCGTGTCGGGAAGGTGGGAAGCACGTCAGGTACGTCGCTAGGCAGGTAAGTAGGCAGGCAGCAGGCAGGCAGGCAGCAGGCAGCAGGCAGCAGGCAGGCAGACGGGGGTAGTGCGAGTGGTGGAGGAGCAAATAAGAGGGGGTAGTGCGAGTGGAGAAGCGCCAAATATGGAACGCTTCACGATTTTGCGTGTCATCCTTGCGCAGGGGCCATGCTAATCTTCTCTGTATCGTTCTAGTCGTCGTCGCCTCATACCACATCACCACAACTGCATTGTCTCCCTTTCCGCGACGTCTCGCGCCACCAACTCGCCTCACTTCTCTTCCACCTGATGCCACCCGCACCGCATGCACCAGCCACTTGTTCACACACCACGCCCCCCTTCCACCCACACATGACAGCGCTGCTGCACTCTCTCACACCACTCGCCTCGCCCATTTCAGTAGTATGCACATGTTTGCATGAAGGTGTGCCTTGCGCGCCTGCTGAGGGGCGTATTGGCAGTAGCATGCACAGGCAGCAGAGCAATTGGCCATGGCCACATGCGGCGCTTCGCGTGTGCGTGGGTTAGCCTCCTCCCCACCCACTTGTGTGTGTGCACCCATATCGGCAGTCAGGTGAAGCAGTGCAGGTGGTGCAGCAGGCCGCGTGCGCAGCACCACTCGGGCATCTCCTCACTTGCGGATAAATCTTTCGCCTTTTACTAAAGATTTCCGTGTGGAGGTGCAGCGCAATGAGTCTCTAGAGTCATTTTTGCACTGGCCCGACGCGTCTCTGCTGTTGGGGCCATTACCTAGGTCAACTCAACTGCCCCCTCCCTCCCCGCCTCGCCACTCATTACACATGCTTATCCTCACACCCTTTGGCCACCTTGCTGGCTGGCTAGCTGGCTGCTGCACGGCGAGAAAGAGGAGAGCGTGTCGGGAAGGTGGGAAGCACGTCAGGTACGTCGCTAGGCAGGTAAGTAGGCAGGCAGGCAGGCAGGCAGCAGGCAGGCAGGCAGGCAGGCAGATATGGAGGTAGTTACGAGGGAGAGGGGGTAGTGCGAGTGGAGAAGCGCCAAATATGGAACGCTTCACGATTTTGCGTGTCATCCTTGCGCAGGGGCCATGCTAATCTTCTCTGTATCGTTCCAATTTTAGTATATGTACCTCCGAGGAGATACGGCCTCGCCGCCGTCGCCTCATACCACATCACCACAACTGCATTGTCTCCCTTTCCGCGACGTCTCGCGCCACCAACTCGCCTCACTTCTCTTCCACCTGATGCCACCCGCACCGCATGCACCAGCCACTTGTTCACACACCACGCCCCCCTTCCACCCACACATGACAGCGCTGCTGCACTCTCTCACACCACTCGCCTCGCCCATTTCAGTAGTATGCACATGTTTGCATGAAGGTGTGCCTTGCGCGCCTGCTGAGGGGCGTATTGGCAGTAGCATGCACAGGCAGCAGAGCAATTGGCCATGGCCACATGCGGCGCTTCGCGTGTGCGTGGGTTAGCCTCCTCCCCACCCACTTGTGTGTGTGCACCCATATCGGCAGTCAGGTGAAGCAGTGCAGGTGGTGCAGCAGGCCGCGTGCGCAGCACCACTCGGGCATCTCCTCACTTGCGGATAAATCTTTCGCCTTTTACTAAAGATTTCCGTGTGGAGGTGCAGCGCAATGAGTCTCTAGAGTCATTTTTGCACTGGCCCGACGCGTCTCTGCTGTTGGGGCCATTACCTAGGTCAACTCAACTGCCCCCTCCCTCCCCGCCTCGCCACTCATTACACATGCTTATCCTCACACCCTTTGGCCACCTTGCTGGCTGGCTAGCTGGCTGCTGCACGGCGAGAAAGAGGAGAGCGTGTCGGGAAGGTGGGAAGCACGTCAGGTACGTCGCTAGGCAGGTAAGTAGGCAGGCAGGCAGGCAGGCAGGCAGGCAGGCAGGCAGGCAGGCAGATATGGAGGTAGTTACGAGGGAGAGGGGGTAGTGCGAGTGGAGAAGCGCCAAATATGGAACGCTTCACGATTTTGCGTGTCATCCTTGCGCAGGGGCCATGCTAATCTTCTCTGTATCGTTCCAATTTTAGTATATGTACCTCCGAGGAGATACGGCCTCGCCGCCGTCGCCTCATACCACATCACCACAACTGCATTGTCTCCCTTTCCGCGACGTCTCGCGCCACCAACTCGCCTCACTTCTCTTCCACCTGATGCCACCCGCACCGCATGCACCAGCCACTTGTTCACACACCACGCCCCCCTTCCACCCACACATGACAGCGCTGCTGCACTCTCTCACACCACTCGCCTCGCCCATTTCAGTAGTATGCACATGTTTGCATGAAGGTGTGCCTTGCGCGCCTGCTGAGGGGCGTATTGGCAGTAGCATGCACAGGCAGCAGAGCAATTGGCCATGGCCACATGCGGCGCTTCGCGTGTGCGTGGGTTAGCCTCCTCCCCACCCACTTGTGTGTGTGCACCCATATCGGCAGTCAGGTGAAGCAGTGCAGGTGGTGCAGCAGGCCGCGTGCGCAGCACCACTCGGGCATCTCCTCACTTGCGGATAAATCTTTCGCCTTTTACTAACGATTTCCGTGTGGAGGTGCAGCGCAATGAGTCTCTAGAGTCATTTTTGCACTGGCCCGACGCGTCTCTGCTGTTGGGGCCATTACCTAGGTCAACTCAACTGCCCCCTCCCTCCCCGCCTCGCCACTCATTACACATGCTTATCCTCACACCCTTTGGCCACCTTGCTGGCTGGCTAGCTGGCTGCTGCACGGCGAGAAAGAGGAGAGCGTGTCGGGAAGGTGGGAAGCACGTCAGGTACGTCGCTAGGCAGGTAAGTAGGCAGGCAGGCAGGCAGGCAGGCAGGCAGGCAGATATGGAGGTAGTTACGAGGGAGAGGGGGTAGTGCGAGTGGAGAAGCGCCAAATATGGAACGCTTCACGATTTTGCGTGTCATCCTTGCGCAGGGGCCATGCTAATCTTCTCTGTATCGTTCCAATTTTAGTATATGTACCTCCGAGGAGATACGGCCTCGCCGCCGTCGCCTCATACCACATCACCACAACTGCATTGTCTCCCTTTCCGCGACGTCTCGCGCCACCAACTCGCCTCACTTCTCTTCCACCTGATGCCACCCGCACCGCATGCACCAGCCACTTGTTCACACACCACGCCCCCCTTCCACCCACACATGACAGCGCTGCTGCACTCTCTCACACCACTCGCCTCGCCCATTTCAGTAGTATGCACATGTTTGCATGAAGGTGTGCCTTGCGCGCCTGCTGAGGGGCGTATTGGCAGTAGCATGCACAGGCAGCAGAGCAATTGGCCATGGCCACATGCGGCGCTTCGCGTGTGCGTGGGTTAGCCTCCTCCCCACCCACTTGTGTGTGTGCACCCATATCGGCAGTCAGGTGAAGCAGTGCAGGTGGTGCAGCAGGCCGCGTGCGCAGCACCACTCGGGCATCTCCTCACTTGCGGATAAATCTTTCGCCTTTTACTAAAGATTTCCGTGTGGAGGTGCAGCGCAATGAGTCTCTAGAGTCATTTTTGCACTGGCCCGACGCGTCTCTGCTGTTGGGGCCATTACCTAGGTCAACTCAACTGCCCCCTCCCTCCCCGCCTCGCCACTCATTACACATGCTTATCCTCACACCCTTTGGCCACCTTGCTGGCTGGCTAGCTGGCTGCTGCACGGCGAGAAAGAGGAGAGCGTGTCGGGAAGGTGGGAAGCACGTCAGGTACGTCGCTAGGCAGGTAAGTAGGCAGGCAGGCGCAGGCAGGCAGATATGGAGGTAGTTACGAGGGAGAGGGGGTAGTGCGAGTGGAGAAGCGCCAAATATGGAACGCTTCACGATTTTGCGTGTCATCCTTGCGCAGGGGCCATGCTAATCTTCTCTGTATCGTTCCAATTTTAGTATATGTACCTCCGAGGAGATACGGCCTCGCCGCCGTCGCCTCATACCACATCACCACAACTGCATTGTCTCCCTTTCCGCGACGTCTCGCGCCACCAACTCGCCTCACTTCTCTTCCACCTGATGCCACCCGCACCGCATGCACCAGCCACTTGTTCACACACCACGCCCCCCTTCCACCCACACATGACAGCGCTGCTGCACTCTCTCACACCACTCGCCTCGCCCATTTCAGTAGTATGCACATGTTTGCATGAAGGTGTGCCTTGCGCGCCTGCTGAGGGGCGTATTGGCAGTAGCATGCACAGGCAGCAGAGCAATTGGCCATGGCCACATGCGGCGCTTCGCGTGTGCGTGGGTTAGCCTCCTCCCCACCCACTTGTGTGTGTGCACCCATATCGGCAGTCAGGTGAAGCAGTGCAGGTGGTGCAGCAGGCCGCGTGCGCAGCACCACTCGGGCATCTCCTCACTTGCGGATAAATCTTTCGCCTTTTACTAACGATTTCCGTGTGGAGGTGCAGCGCAATGAGTCTCTAGAGTCATTTTTGCACTGGCCCGACGCGTCTCTGCTGTTGGGGCCATTACCTAGGTCAACTCAACTGCCCCCTCCCTCCCCGCCTCGCCACTCATTACACATGCTTATCCTCACACCCTTTGGCCACCTTGCTGGCTGGCTAGCTGGCTGCTGCACGGCGAGAAAGAGGAGAGCGTGTCGGGAAGGTGGGAAGCACGTCAGGTACGTCGCTAGGCAGGTAAGTAGGCAGGCAGGCAGGCAGGCAGGCAGGCAGGCAGGCAGATATGGAGGTAGTTACGAGGGAGAGGGGGTAGTGCGAGTGGAGAAGCGCCAAATATGGAACGCTTCACGATTTTGCGTGTCATCCTTGCGCAGGGGCCATGCTAATCTTCTCTGTATCGTTCCAATTTTAGTATATGTACCTCCGAGGAGATACGGCCTCGCCGCCGTCGCCTCATACCACATCACCACAACTGCATTGTCTCCCTTTCCGCGACGTCTCGCGCCACCAACTCGCCTCACTTCTCTTCCACCTGATGCCACCCGCACCGCATGCACCAGCCACTTGTTCACACACCACGCCCCCCTTCCACCCACACATGACAGCGCTGCTGCACTCTCTCACACCACTCGCCTCGCCCATTTCAGTAGTATGCACATGTTTGCATGAAGGTGTGCCTTGCGCGCCTGCTGAGGGGCGTATTGGCAGTAGCATGCACAGGCAGCAGAGCAATTGGCCATGGCCACATGCGGCGCTTCGCGTGTGCGTGGGTTAGCCTCCTCCCCACCCACTTGTGTGTGTGCACCCATATCGGCAGTCAGGTGAAGCAGTGCAGGTGGTGCAGCAGGCCGCGTGCGCAGCACCACTCGGGCATCTCCTCACTTGCGGATAAATCTTTCGCCTTTTACTAACGATTTCCGTGTGGAGGTGCAGCGCAATGAGTCTCTAGAGTCATTTTTGCACTGGCCCGACGCGTCTCTGCTGTTGGGGCCATTACCTAGGTCAACTCAACTGCCCCCTCCCTCCCCGCCTCGCCACTCATTACACATGCTTATCCTCACACCCTTTGGCCACCTTGCTGGCTGGCTAGCTGGCTGCTGCACGGCGAGAAAGAGGAGAGCGAGTCGGGAAGGTGGGAAGCACGTCAGGTACGTCGCTAGGCAGGTAAGTAGGCAGGCAGGCAGGTAAGTAGGCAGGCAGGCAGGCAGGCAGGCAGATATGGAGGTAGTTACGAGGGAGAGGGGGTAGTGCGAGTGGAGAAGCGCCAAATATGGAACGCTTCACGATTTTGCGTGTCATCCTTGCGCAGGGGCCATGCTAATCTTCTCTGTATCGTTCCAATTTTAGTATATGTACCTCCGAGGAGATACGGCCTCGCCGCCGTCGCCTCATACCACATCACCACAACTGCATTGTCTCCCTTTCCGCGACGTCTCGCGCCACCAACTCGCCTCACTTCTCTTCCACCTGATGCCACCCGCACCGCATGCACCAGCCACTTGTTCACACACCACGCCCCCCTTCCACCCACACATGACAGCGCTGCTGCACTCTCTCACACCACTCGCCTCGCCCATTTCAGTAGTATGCACATGTTTGCATGAAGGTGTGCCTTGCGCGCCTGCTGAGGGGCGTATTGGCAGTAGCATGCACAGGCAGCAGAGCAATTGGCCATGGCCACATGCGGCGCTTCGCGTGTGCGTGGGTTAGCCTCCTCCCCACCCACTTGTGTGTGTGCACCCATATCGGCAGTCAGGTGAAGCAGTGCAGGTGGTGCAGCAGGCCGCGTGCGCAGCACCACTCGGGCATCTCCTCACTTGCGGATAAATCTTTCGCCTTTTACTAACGATTTCCGTGTGGAGGTGCAGCGCAATGAGTCTCTAGAGTCATTTTTGCACTGGCCCGACGCGTCTCTGCTGTTGGGGCCATTACCTAGGTCAACTCAACTGCCCCCTCCCTCCCCGCCTCGCCACTCATTACACATGCTTGTCCTCACACCCTTTGGCCACCTTGCTGGCTGGCTAGCTGGCTGCTGCACGGCGAGAAAGAGGAGAGCGAGTCGGGAAGGTGGGAAGCACGTTAGGTACGTCGCTAGGTAGGTAAGTAGGCAGGCAGGCAGGCAGGCAGGCAGGCAGGCAGGCAGGCAGGCAGGCAGGCAGGCAGATATGGAGGTAGTTACGAGGGAGAGGGGGTAGTGCGAGTGGAGAAGCGCCAAATATGGAACGCTTCACGATTTTGCGTGTCATCCTTGCGCAGGGGCCATGCTAATCTTCTCTGTATCGTTCCAATTTTAGTATATGTACCTCCGAGGAGATACGGCCTCGCCGCCGTCGCCTCATACCACATCACCACAACTGCATTGTCTCCCTTTCCGCGACGTCTCGCGCCACCAACTCGCCTCACTTCTCTTCCACCTGATGCCACCCGCACCGCATGCACCAGCCACTTGTTCACACACCACGCCCCCCTTCCACCCACACATGACAGCGCTGCTGCACTCTCTCACACCACTCGCCTCGCCCATTTCAGTAGTATGCACATGTTTGCATGAAGGTGTGCCTTGCGCGCCTGCTGAGGGGCGTATTGGCAGTAGCATGCACAGGCAGCAGAGCAATTGGCCATGGCCACATGCGGCGCTTCGCGTGTGCGTGGGTTAGCCTCCTCCCCACCCACTTGTGTGTGTGCACCCATATCGGCAGTCAGGTGAAGCAGTGCAGGTGGTGCAGCAGGCCGCGTGCGCAGCACCACTCGGGCATCTCCTCACTTGCGGATAAATCTTTCGCCTTTTACTAACGATTTCCGTGTGGAGGTGCAGCGCAATGAGTCTCTAGAGTCATTTTTGCACTGGCCCGACGCGTCTCTGCTGTTGGGGCCATTACCTAGGTCAACTCAACTGCCCCCTCCCTCCCCGCCTCGCCACTCATTACACATGCTTATCCTCACACCCTTTGGCCACCTTGCTGGCTGGCTAGCTGGCTGCTGCACGGCGAGAAAGAGGAGAGCGTGTCGGGAAGGTGGGAAGCACGTCAGGTACGTCGCTAGGCAGGTAAGTAGGCAGGCAGGCATGCAGGCAGGCAGGCAGGCAGGCAGATATGGAGGTAGTTACGAGGGAGAGGGGGTAGTGCGAGTGGAGAAGCGCCAAATATGGAACGCTTCACGATTTTGCGTGTCATCCTTGCGCAGGGGCCATGCTAATCTTCTCTGTATCGTTCCAATTTTAGTATATGTACCTCCGAGGAGATACGGCCTCGCCGCCGTCGCCTCATACCACATCACCACAACTGCATTGTCTCCCTTTCCGCGACGTCTCGCGCCACCAACTCGCCTCACTTCTCTTCCACCTGATGCCACCCGCACCGCATGCACCAGCCACTTGTTCACACACCACGCCCCCCTTCCACCCACACATGACAGCGCTGCTGCACTCTCTCACACCACTCGCCTCGCCCATTTCAGTAGTATGCACATGTTTGCATGAAGGTGTGCCTTGCGCGCCTGCTGAGGGGCGTATTGGCAGTAGCATGCACAGGCAGCAGAGCAATTGGCCATGGCCACATGCGGCGCTTCGCGTGTGCGTGGGTTAGCCTCCTCCCCACCCACTTGTGTGTGTGCACCCATATCGGCAGTCAGGTGAAGCAGTGCAGGTGGTGCAGCAGGCCGCGTGCGCAGCACCACTCGGGCATCTCCTCACTTGCGGATAAATCTTTCGCCTTTTACTAACGATTTCCGTGTGGAGGTGCAGCGCAATGAGTCTCTAGAGTCATTTTTGCACTGGCCCGACGCGTCTCTGCTGTTGGGGCCATTACCTAGGTCAACTCAACTGCCCCCTCCCTCCCCGCCTCGCCACTCATTACACATGCTTATCCTCACACCCTTTGGCCACCTTGCTGGCTGGCTAGCTGGCTGCTGCACGGCGAGAAAGAGGAGAGCGTGTCGGGAAGGTGGGAAGCACGTCAGGTACGTCGCTAGGCAGGTAAGTAGGCAGGCAGGCGGGCAGGCAGGCATGCAGGCAGGCAGGCAGGCAGATATGGAGGTAGTTACGAGGGAGAGGGGGTAGTGCGAGTGGAGAAGCGCCAAATATGGAACGCTTCACGATTTTGCGTGTCATCCTTGCGCAGGGGCCATGCTAATCTTCTCTGTATCGTTCCAATTTTAGTATATGTACCTCCGAGGAGATACGGCCTCGCCGCCGTCGCCTCATACCACATCACCACAACTGCATTGTCTCCCTTTCCGCGACGTCTCGCGCCACCAACTCGCCTCACTTCTCTTCCACCTGATGCCACCCGCACCGCATGCACCAGCCACTTGTTCACACACCACGCCCCCCTTCCACCCACACATGACAGCGCTGCTGCACTCTCTCACACCACTCGCCTCGCCCATTTCAGTAGTATGCACATGTTTGCATGAAGGTGTGCCTTGCGCGCCTGCTGAGGGGCGTATTGGCAGTAGCATGCACAGGCAGCAGAGCAATTGGCCATGGCCACATGCGGCGCTTCGCGTGTGCGTGGGTTAGCCTCCTCCCCACCCACTTGTGTGTGTGCACCCATATCGGCAGTCAGGTGAAGCAGTGCAGGTGGTGCAGCAGGCCGCGTGCGCAGCACCACTCGGGCATCTCCTCACTTGCGGATAAATCTTTCGCCTTTTACTAACGATTTCCGTGTGGAGGTGCAGCGCAATGAGTCTCTAGAGTCATTTTTGCACTGGCCCGACGCGTCTCTGCTGTTGGGGCCATTACCTAGGTCAACTCAACTGCCCCCTCCCTCCCCGCCTCGCCACTCATTACACATGCTTATCCTCACACCCTTTGGCCACCTTGCTGGCTGGCTAGCTGGCTGCTGCACGGCGAGAAAGAGGAGAGCGAGTCGGGAAGGTGGGAAGCACGTTAGGTACGTCGCTAGGCAGGTAAGTAGGCAGGCAGGCAGGCAGGCAGATATGGAGGTAGTTACGAGGGAGAGGGGGTAGTGCGAGTGGAGAAGCGACAAATATGGAACGCTTCACGATTTTGCGTGTCATCCTTGCGCAGGGGCCATGCTAATCTTCTCTGTATCGTTCCAATTTTAGTATATGTACCTCCGAGGAGATACGGCCTCGCCGCCGTCGCCTCATACCACATCACCACAACTGCATTGTCTCCCTTTCCGCGACGTCTCGCGCCACCAACTCGCCTCACTTCTCTTCCACCTGATGCCACCCGCACCGCATGCACCAGCCACTTGTTCACACACCACGCCCCCCTTCCACCCACACATGACAGCGCTGCTGCACTCTCTCACACCACTCGCCTCGCCCATTTCAGTAGTATGCACATGTTTGCATGAAGGTGTGCCTTGCGCGCCTGCTGAGGGGCGTATTGGCAGTAGCATGCACAGGCAGCAGAGCAATTGGCCATGGCCACATGCGGCGCTTCGCGTGTGCGTGGGTTAGCCTCCTCCCACCCACCTGTGTGTGTGCACCCATATCGGCAGTCAGGTGAAGCAGTGCAGGTGGTGCAGCAGGCCGCGTGCGCAGCACCACTCGGGCATCTCCTCACTGCCGGATAAATCTTTCGCCTTTTACTAACGATTTCCGTGTGGAGGTGCAGCGCAATGAGTCTCTAGAGTCATTTTTGCACTGGCCCGACGCGTCTCTGCTGTTGGGGCCATTACCTAGGTCAACTCAACTGCCCCCTCCCTCCCCGCCTCGCCACTCATTACACATGCTTATCCTCACACCCTTTGGCCACCTTGCTGGCTGGCTAGCTGGCTGCTGCACGGCGAGAAAGAGGAGAGCGTGTCGGGAAGGTGGGAAGCACGTCAGGTACGTCGCTAGGCAGGTAAGTAGGCAGGCAGGCAGGCAGGCAGGCAGATATGGAGGTAGTTACGAGGGAGAGGGGGTAGTGCGAGTGGAGAAGCGCCAAATATGGAACGCTTCACGATTTTGCGTGTCATCCTTGCGCAGGGGCCATGCTAATCTTCTCTGTATCGTTCCAATTTTAGTATATGTACCTCCGAGGAGATACGGCCTCGCCGCCGTCGCCTCATACCACATCACCACAACTGCATTGTCTCCCTTTCCGCGACGTCTCGCGCCACCAACTCGCCTCACTTCTCTTCCACCTGATGCCACCCGCACCGCATGCACCAGCCACTTGTTCACACACCACGCCCCCCTTCCACCCACACATGACAGCGCTGCTGCACTCTCTCACACCACTCGCCTCGCCCATTTCAGTAGTATGCACATGTTTGCATGAAGGTGTGCCTTGCGCGCCTGCTGAGGGGCGTATTGGCAGTAGCATGCACAGGCAGCAGAGCAATTGGCCATGGCCACATGCGGCGCTTCGCGTGTGCGTGGGTTAGCCTCCTCCCCACCCACTTGTGTGTGTGCACCCATATCGGCAGTCAGGTGAAGCAGTGCAGGTGGTGCAGCAGGCCGCGTGCGCAGCACCACTCGGGCATCTCCTCACTTGCGGATAAATCTTTCGCCTTTTACTAACGATTTCCGTGTGGAGGTGCAGCGCAATGAGTCTCTAGAGTCATTTTTGCACTGGCCCGACGCGGCTCTGCTGTTGGGGCCATTACCTAGGTCAACTCAACTGCCCCCTCCCTCCCCGCCTCGCCACTCATTACACATGCTTATCCTCACACCCTTTGGCCACCTTGCTGGCTGGCTAGCTGGCTGCTGCACGGCGAGAAAGAGGAGAGCGTGTCGGGAAGGTGGGAAGCACGTCAGGTACGTCGCTAGGCAGGTAAGTAGGCAGGCAGGCGGGCAGGCAGCAGGCAGGCATGCAGGCAGGCAGGCAGGCAGATATGGAGGTAGTTACGAGGGAGAGGGGGTAGTGCGAGTGGAGAAGCGCCAAATATGGAACGCTTCACGATTTTGCGTGTCATCCTTGCGCAGGGGCCATGCTAATCTTCTCTGTATCGTTCCAATTTTAGTATATGTACCTCCGAGGAGATACGGCCTCGCCGCCGTCGCCTCATACCACATCACCACAACTGCATTGTCTCCCTTTCCGCGACGTCTCGCGCCACCAACTCGCCTCACTTCTCTTCCACCTGATGCCACCCGCACCGCATGCACCAGCCACTTGTTCACACACCACGCCCCCCTTCCACCCACACATGACAGCGCTGCTGCACTCTCTCACACCACTCGCCTCGCCCATTTCAGTAGTATGCACATGTTTGCATGAAGGTGTGCCTTGCGCGCCTGCTGAGGGGCGTATTGGCAGTAGCATGCACAGGCAGCAGAGCAATTGGCCATGGCCACATGCGGCGCTTCGCGTGTGCGTGGGTTAGCCTCCTCCCCACCCACTTGTGTGTGTGCACCCATATCGGCAGTCAGGTGAAGCAGTGCAGGTGGTGCAGCAGGCCGCGTGCGCAGCACCACTCGGGCATCTCCTCACTTGCGGATAAATCTTTCGCCTTTTACTAAAGATTTCCGTGTGGAGGTGCAGCGCAATGAGTCTCTAGAGTCATTTTTGCACTGGCCCGACGCGTCTCTGCTGTTGGGGCCATTACCTAGGTCAACTCAACTGCCCCCTCCCTCCCCGCCTCGCCACTCATTACACATGCTTATCCTCACACCCTTTGGCCACCTTGCTGGCTGGCTAGCTGGCTGCTGCACGGCGAGAAAGAGGAGAGCGTGTCGGGAAGGTGGGAAGCACGTCAGGTACGTCGCTAGGCAGGTAAGTATGCAGGCAGGCGGGCAGGCAGGCAGATATGGAGGTAGTTACGAGGGAGAGGGGGTAGTGCGAGTGGAGAAGCGCCAAATATGGAACGCTTCACGATTTTGCGTGTCATCCTTGCGCAGGGGCCATGCTAATCTTCTCTGTATCGTTCCAATTTTAGTATATGTACCTCCGAGGAGATACGGCCTCGCCGCCGTCGCCTCATACCACATCACCACAACTGCATTGTCTCCCTTTCCGCGACGTCTCGCGCCACCAACTCGCCTCACTTCTCTTCCACCTGATGCCACCCGCACCGCATGCACCAGCCACTTGTTCACACACCACGCCCCCCTTCCACCCACACATGACAGCGCTGCTGCACTCTCTCACACCACTCGCCTCGCCCATTTCAGTAGTATGCACATGTTTGCATGAAGGTGTGCCTTGCGCGCCTGCTGAGGGGCGTATTGGCAGTAGCATGCACAGGCAGCAGAGCAATTGGCCATGGCCACATGCGGCGCTTCGCGTGTGCGTGGGTTAGCCTCCTCCCCACCCACTTGTGTGTGTGCACCCATATCGGCAGTCAGGTGAAGCAGTGCAGGTGGTGCAGCAGGCCGCGTGCGCAGCACCACTCGGGCATCTCCTCACTTGCGGATAAATCTTTCGCCTTTTACTAAAGATTTCCGTGTGGAGGTGCAGCGCAATGAGTCTCTAGAGTCATTTTTGCACTGGCCCGACGCGTCTCTGCTGTTGGGGCCATTACCTAGGTCAACTCAACTGCCCCCTCCCTCCCCGCCTCGCCACTCATTACACATGCTTATCCTCACACCCTTTGGCCACCTTGCTGGCTGGCTAGCTGGCTGCTGCACGGCGAGAAAGAGGAGAGCGTGTCGGGAAGGTGGGAAGCACGTCAGGTACGTCGCTAGGCAGGTAAGTAGGCAGGCAGGCGGGCAGGCAGGCATGCAGGCAGGCAGGCAGGCAGATATGGAGGTAGTTACGAGGGAGAGGGGGTAGTGCGAGTGGAGAAGCGCCAAATATGGAACGCTTCACGATTTTGCGTGTCATCCTTGCGCAGGGGCCATGCTAATCTTCTCTGTATCGTTCCAATTTTAGTATATGTACCTCCGAGGAGATACGGCCTCGCCGCCGTCGCCTCATACCACATCACCACAACTGCATTGTCTCCCTTTCCGCGACGTCTCGCGCCACCAACTCGCCTCACTTCTCTTCCACCTGATGCCACCCGCACCGCATGCACCAGCCACTTGTTCACACACCACGCCCCCCTTCCACCCACACATGACAGCGCTGCTGCACTCTCTCACACCACTCGCCTCGCCCATTTCAGTAGTATGCACATGTTTGCATGAAGGTGTGCCTTGCGCGCCTGCTGAGGGGCGTATTGGCAGTAGCATGCACAGGCAGCAGAGCAATTGGCCATGGCCACATGCGGCGCTTCGCGTGTGCGTGGGTTAGCCTCCTCCCCACCCACTTGTGTGTGTGCACCCATATCGGCAGTCAGGTGAAGCAGTGCAGGTGGTGCAGCAGGCCGCGTGCGCAGCACCACTCGGGCATCTCCTCACTTGCGGATAAATCTTTCGCCTTTTACTAAAGATTTCCGTGTGGAGGTGCAGCGCAATGAGTCTCTAGAGTCATTTTTGCACTGGCCCGACGCGTCTCTGCTGTTGGGGCCATTACCTAGGTCAACTCAACTGCCCCCTCCCTCCCCGCCTCGCCACTCATTACACATGCTTATCCTCACACCCTTTGGCCACCTTGCTGGCTGGCTAGCTGGCTGCTGCACGGCGAGAAAGAGGAGAGCGTGTCGGGAAGGTGGGAAGCACGTCAGGTACGTCGCTAGGCAGGTAAGTATGCAGGCAGGCGGGCAGGCAGGCAGATATGGAGGTAGTTACGAGGGAGAGGGGGTAGTGCGAGTGGAGAAGCGCCAAATATGGAACGCTTCACGATTTTGCGTGTCATCCTTGCGCAGGGGCCATGCTAATCTTCTCTGTATCGTTCCAATTTTAGTATATGTACCTCCGAGGAGATACGGCCTCGCCGCCGTCGCCTCATACCACATCACCACAACTGCATTGTCTCCCTTTCCGCGACGTCTCGCGCCACCAACTCGCCTCACTTCTCTTCCACCTGATGCCACCCGCACCGCATGCACCAGCCACTTGTTCACACACCACGCCCCCCTTCCACCCACACATGACAGCGCTGCTGCACTCTCTCACACCACTCGCCTCGCCCATTTCAGTAGTATGCACATGTTTGCATGAAGGTGTGCCTTGCGCGCCTGCTGAGGGGCGTATTGGCAGTAGCATGCACAGGCAGCAGAGCAATTGGCCATGGCCACATGCGGCGCTTCGCGTGTGCGTGGGTTAGCCTCCTCCCCACCCACTTGTGTGTGTGCACCCATATCGGCAGTCAGGTGAAGCAGTGCAGGTGGTGCAGCAGGCCGCGTGCGCAGCACCACTCGGGCATCTCCTCACTTGCGGATAAATCTTTCGCCTTTTACTAAAGATTTCCGTGTGGAGGTGCAGCGCAATGAGTCTCTAGAGTCATTTTTGCACTGGCCCGACGCGTCTCTGCTGTTGGGGCCATTACCTAGGTCAACTCAACTGCCCCCTCCCTCCCCGCCTCGCCACTCATTACACATGCTTATCCTCACACCCTTTGGCCACCTTGCTGGCTGGCTAGCTGGCTGCTGCACGGCGAGAAAGAGGAGAGCGTGTCGGGAAGGTGGGAAGCACGTCAGGTACGTCGCTAGGCAGGTAAGTAGGCAGGCAGGCAGGCAGGCAGGCAGGCAGATATGGAGGTAGTTACGAGGGAGAGGGGGTAGTGCGAGTGGAGAAGCGCCAAATATGGAACGCTTCACGATTTTGCGTGTCATCCTTGCGCAGGGGCCATGCTAATCTTCTCTGTATCGTTCCAATTTTAGTATATGTACCTCCGAGGAGATACGGCCTCGCCGCCGTCGCCTCATACCACATCACCACAACTGCATTGTCTCCCTTTCCGCGACGTCTCGCGCCACCAACTCGCCTCACTTCTCTTCCACCTGATGCCACCCGCACCGCATGCACCAGCCACTTGTTCACACACCACGCCCCCCTTCCACCCACACATGACAGCGCTGCTGCACTCTCTCACACCACTCGCCTCGCCCATTTCAGTAGTATGCACATGTTTGCATGAAGGTGTGCCTTGCGCGCCTGCTGAGGGGCGTATTGGCAGTAGCATGCACAGGCAGCAGAGCAATTGGCCATGGCCACATGCGGCGCTTCGCGTGTGCGTGGGTTAGCCTCCTCCCCACCCACTTGTGTGTGTGCACCCATATCGGCAGTCAGGTGAAGCAGTGCAGGTGGTGCAGCAGGCCGCGTGCGCAGCACCACTCGGGCATCTCCTCACTTGCGGATAAATCTTTCGCCTTTTACTAACGATTTCCGTGTGGAGGTGCAGCGCAATGAGTCTCTAGAGTCATTTTTGCACTGGCCCGACGCGTCTCTGCTGTTGGGGCCATTACCTAGGTCAACTCAACTGCCCCCTCCCTCCCCGCCTCGCCACTCATTACACATGCTTATCCTCACACCCTTTGGCCACCTTGCTGGCTGGCTAGCTGGCTGCTGCACGGCGAGAAAGAGGAGAGCGTGTCGGGAAGGTGGGAAGCACGTCAGGTACGTCGCTAGGCAGGTAAGTAGGCAGGCAGGCAGGCAGGCAGGCAGGCAGGCAGGCAGGCAGGCAGGCAGGCAGGCAGGCAGGCAGATATGGAGGTAGTTACGAGGGAGAGGGGGTAGTGCGAGTGGAGAAGCGCCAAATATGGAACGCTTCACGATTTTGCGTGTCATCCTTGCGCAGGGGCCATGCTAATCTTCTCTGTATCGTTCCAATTTTAGTATATGTACCTCCGAGGAGATACGGCCTCGCCGCCGTCGCCTCATACCACATCACCACAACTGCATTGTCTCCCTTTCCGCGACGTCTCGCGCCACCAACTCGCCTCACTTCTCTTCCACCTGATGCCACCCGCACCGCATGCACCAGCCACTTGTTCACACACCACGCCCCCCTTCCACCCACACATGACAGCGCTGCTGCACTCTCTCACACCACTCGCCTCGCCCATTTCAGTAGTATGCACATGTTTGCATGAAGGTGTGCCTTGCGCGCCTGCTGAGGGGCGTATTGGCAGTAGCATGCACAGGCAGCAGAGCAATTGGCCATGGCCACATGCGGCGCTTCGCGTGTGCGTGGGTTAGCCTCCTCCCCACCCACTTGTGTGTGTGCACCCATATCGGCAGTCAGGTGAAGCAGTGCAGGTGGTGCAGCAGGCCGCGTGCGCAGCACCACTCGGGCATCTCCTCACTTGCGGATAAATCTTTCGCCTTTTACTAAAGATTTCCGTGTGGAGGTGCAGCGCAATGAGTCTCTAGAGTCATTTTTGCACTGGCCCGACGCGTCTCTGCTGTTGGGGCCATTACCTAGGTCAACTCAACTGCCGCCTCCCTCCCCGCCTCGCCACTCATTACACATGCTTATCCTCACACCCTTTGGCCACCTTGCTGGCTGGCTAGCTGGCTGCTGCACGGCGAGAAAGAGGAGAGCGTGTCGGGAAGGTGGGAAGCACGTCAGGTACGTCGCTAGGCAGGTAAGTAGGCAGGCAGGCAGGCAGGCAGGCAGGCAGGCAGGCAGGCAGATATGGAGGTAGTTACGAGGGAGAGGGGGTAGTGCGAGTGGAGAAGCGCCAAATATGGAACGCTTCACGATTTTGCGTGTCATCCTTGCGCAGGGGCCATGCTAATCTTCTCTGTATCGTTCCAATTTTAGTATATGTACCTCCGAGGAGATACGGCCTCGCCGCCGTCGCCTCATACCACATCACCACAACTGCATTGTCTCCCTTTCCGCGACGTCTCGCGCCACCAACTCGCCTCACTTCTCTTCCACCTGATGCCACCCGCACCGCATGCACCAGCCACTTGTTCACACACCACGCCCCCCTTCCACCCACACATGACAGCGCTGCTGCACTCTCTCACACCACTCGCCTCGCCCATTTCAGTAGTATGCACATGTTTGCATGAAGGTGTGCCTTGCGCGCCTGCTGAGGGGCGTATTGGCAGTAGCATGCACAGGCAGCAGAGCAATTGGCCATGGCCACATGCGGCGCTTCGCGTGTGCGTGGGTTAGCCTCCTCCCCACCCACTTGTGTGTGTGCACCCATATCGGCAGTCAGGTGAAGCAGTGCAGGTGGTGCAGCAGGCCGCGTGCGCAGCACCACTCGGGCATCTCCTCACTTGCGGATAAATCTTTCGCCTTTTACTAAAGATTTCCGTGTGGAGGTGCAGCGCAATGAGTCTCTAGAGTCATTTTTGCACTGGCCCGACGCGTCTCTGCTGTTGGGGCCATTACCTAGGTCAACTCAACTGCCCCCTCCCTCCCCGCCTCGCCACTCATTACACATGCTTATCCTCACACCCTTTGGCCACCTTGCTGGCTGGCTAGCTGGCTGCTGCACGGCGAGAAAGAGGAGAGCGTGTCGGGAAGGTGGGAAGCACGTCAGGTACGTCGCTAGGCAGGTAAGTAGGCAGGCAGGCGGGCAGGCAGGCAGATATGGAGGTAGTTACGAGGGAGAGGGGGTAGTGCGAGTGGAGAAGCGCCAAATATGGAACGCTTCACGATTTTGCGTGTCATCCTTGCGCAGGGGCCATGCTAATCTTCTCTGTATCGTTCCAATTTTAGTATATGTACCTCCGAGGAGATACGGCCTCGCCGCCGTCGCCTCATACCACATCACCACAACTGCATTGTCTCCCTTTCCGCGACGTCTCGCGCCACCAACTCGCCTCACTTCTCTTCCACCTGATGCCACCCGCACCGCATGCACCAGCCACTTGTTCACACACCACGCCCCCCTTCCACCCACACATGACAGCGCTGCTGCACTCTCTCACACCACTCGCCTCGCCCATTTCAGTAGTATGCACATGTTTGCATGAAGGTGTGCCTTGCGCGCCTGCTGAGGGGCGTATTGGCAGTAGCATGCACAGGCAGCAGAGCAATTGGCCATGGCCACATGCGGCGCTTCGCGTGTGCGTGGGTTAGCCTCCTCCCCACCCACTTGTGTGTGTGCACCCATATCGGCAGTCAGGTGAAGCAGTGCAGGTGGTGCAGCAGGCCGCGTGCGCAGCACCACTCGGGCATCTCCTCACTTGCGGATAAATCTTTCGCCTTTTACTAAAGATTTCCGTGTGGAGGTGCAGCGCAATGAGTCTCTAGAGTCATTTTTGCACTGGCCCGACGCGTCTCTGCTGTTGGGGCCATTACCTAGGTCAACTCAACTGCCCCCTCCCTCCCCGCCTCGCCACTCATTACACATGCTTGTCCTCACACCCTTTGGCCACCTTGCTGGCTGGCTAGCTGGCTGCTGCACGGCGAGAAAGAGGAGAGCGAGTCGGGAAGGTGGGAAGCACGTTAGGTACGTCGCTAGGCAGGTAAGTAGGCAGGCAGGCGGGCAGGCAGGCAGATATGGAGGTAGTTACGAGGGAGAGGGGGTAGTGCGAGTGGAGAAGCGCCAAATATGGAACGCTTCACGATTTTGCGTGTCATCCTTGCGCAGGGGCCATGCTAATCTTCTCTGTATCGTTCCAATTTTAGTATATGTACCTCCGAGGAGATACGGCCTCGCCGCCGTCGCCTCATACCACATCACCACAACTGCATTGTCTCCCTTTCCGCGACGTCTCGCGCCACCAACTCGCCTCACTTCTCTTCCACCTGATGCCACCCGCACCGCATGCACCAGCCACTTGTTCACACACCACGCCCCCCTTCCACCCACACATGACAGCGCTGCTGCACTCTCTCACACCACTCGCCTCGCCCATTTCAGTAGTATGCACATGTTTGCATGAAGGTGTGCCTTGCGCGCCTGCTGAGGGGCGTATTGGCAGTAGCATGCACAGGCAGCAGAGCAATTGGCCATGGCCACATGCGGCGCTTCGCGTGTGCGTGGGTTAGCCTCCTCCCCACCCACTTGTGTGTGTGCACCCATATCGGCAGTCAGGTGAAGCAGTGCAGGTGGTGCAGCAGGCCGCGTGCGCAGCACCACTCGGGCATCTCCTCACTTGCGGATAAATCTTTCGCCTTTTACTAAAGATTTCCGTGTGGAGGTGCAGCGCAATGAGTCTCTAGAGTCATTTTTGCACTGGCCCGACGCGTCTCTGCTGTTGGGGCCATTACCTAGGTCAACTCAACTGCCCCCTCCCTCCCCGCCTCGCCACTCATTACACATGCTTATCCTCACACCCTTTGGCCACCTTGCTGGCTGGCTAGCTGGCTGCTGCACGGCGAGAAAGAGGAGAGCGTGTCGGGAAGGTGGGAAGCACGTCAGGTACGTCGCTAGGCAGGTAAGTAGGCAGGCAGGCGGGCAGGCAGGCAGATATGGAGGTAGTTACGAGGGAGAGGGGGTAGTGCGAGTGGAGAAGCGCCAAATATGGAACGCTTCACGATTTTGCGTGTCATCCTTGCGCAGGGGCCATGCTAATCTTCTCTGTATCGTTCCAATTTTAGTATATGTACCTCCGAGGAGATACGGCCTCGCCGCCGTCGCCTCATACCACATCACCACAACTGCATTGTCTCCCTTTCCGCGACGTCTCGCGCCACCAACTCGCCTCACTTCTCTTCCACCTGATGCCACCCGCACCGCATGCACCAGCCACTTGTTCACACACCACGCCCCCCTTCCACCCACACATGACAGCGCTGCTGCACTCTCTCACACCACTCGCCTCGCCCATTTCAGTAGTATGCACATGTTTGCATGAAGGTGTGCCTTGCGCGCCTGCTGAGGGGCGTATTGGCAGTAGCATGCACAGGCAGCAGAGCAATTGGCCATGGCCACATGCGGCGCTTCGCGTGTGCGTGGGTTAGCCTCCTCCCCACCCACTTGTGTGTGTGCACCCATATCGGCAGTCAGGTGAAGCAGTGCAGGTGGTGCAGCAGGCCGCGTGCGCAGCACCACTCGGGCATCTCCTCACTTGCGGATAAATCTTTCGCCTTTTACTAACGATTTCCGTGTGGAGGTGCAGCGCAATGAGTCTCTAGAGTCATTTTTGCACTGGCCCGACGCGTCTCTGCTGTTGGGGCCATTACCTAGGTCAACTCAACTGCCCCCTCCCTCCCCGCCTCGCCACTCATTACACATGCTTATCCTCACACCCTTTGGCCACCTTGCTGGCTGGCTAGCTGGCTGCTGCACGGCGAGAAAGAGGAGAGCGTGTCGGGAAGGTGGGAAGCACGTCAGGTACGTCGCTAGGCAGGTAAGTAGGCAGGCAGGCGGGCAGGCAGGCAGATATGGAGGTAGTTACGAGGGAGAGGGGGTAGTGCGAGTGGAGAAGCGCCAAATATGGAACGCTTCACGATTTTGCGTGTCATCCTTGCGCAGGGGCCATGCTAATCTTCTCTGTATCGTTCCAATTTTAGTATATGTACCTCCGAGGAGATACGGCCTCGCCGCCGTCGCCTCATACCACATCACCACAACTGCATTGTCTCCCTTTCCGCGACGTCTCGCGCCACCAACTCGCCTCACTTCTCTTCCACCTGATGCCACCCGCACCGCATGCACCAGCCACTTGTTCACACACCACGCCCCCCTTCCACCCACACATGACAGCGCTGCTGCACTCTCTCACACCACTCGCCTCGCCCATTTCAGTAGTATGCACATGTTTGCATGAAGGTGTGCCTTGCGCGCCTGCTGAGGGGCGTATTGGCAGTAGCATGCACAGGCAGCAGAGCAATTGGCCATGGCCACATGCGGCGCTTCGCGTGTGCGTGGGTTAGCCTCCTCCCCACCCACTTGTGTGTGTGCACCCATATCGGCAGTCAGGTGAAGCAGTGCAGGTGGTGCAGCAGGCCGCGTGCGCAGCACCACTCGGGCATCTCCTCACTTGCGGATAAATCTTTCGCCTTTTACTAAAGATTTCCGTGTGGAGGTGCAGCGCAATGAGTCTCTAGAGTCATTTTTGCACTGGCCCGACGCGTCTCTGCTGTTGGGGCCATTACCTAGGTCAACTCAACTGCCCCCTCCCTCCCCGCCTCGCCACTCATTACACATGCTTATCCTCACACCCTTTGGCCACCTTGCTGGCTGGCTAGCTGGCTGCTGCACGGCGAGAAAGAGGAGAGCGTGTCGGGAAGGTGGGAAGCACGTCAGGTACGTCGCTAGGCAGGTAAGTAGGCAGGCAGGCAGGCAGGCAGATATGGAGGTAGTTACGAGGGAGAGGGGGTAGTGCGAGTGGAGAAGCGACAAATATGGAACGCTTCACGATTTTGCGTGTCATCCTTGCGCAGGGGCCATGCTAATCTTCTCTGTATCGTTCCAATTTTAGTATATGTACCTCCGAGGAGATACGGCCTCGCCGCCGTCGCCTCATACCACATCACCACAACTGCATTGTCTCCCTTTCCGCGACGTCTCGCGCCACCAACTCGCCTCACTTCTCTTCCACCTGATGCCACCCGCACCGCATGCACCAGCCACTTGTTCACACACCACGCCCCCCTTCCACCCACACATGACAGCGCTGCTGCACTCTCTCACACCACTCGCCTCGCCCATTTCAGTAGTATGCACATGTTTGCATGAAGGTGTGCCTTGCGCGCCTGCTGAGGGGCGTATTGGCAGTAGCATGCACAGGCAGCAGAGCAATTGGCCATGGCCACATGCGGCGCTTCGCGTGTGCGTGGGTTAGCCTCCTCCCCACCCACTTGTGTGTGTGCACCCATATCGGCAGTCAGGTGAAGCAGTGCAGGTGGTGCAGCAGGCCGCGTGCGCAGCACCACTCGGGCATCTCCTCACTTGCGGATAAATCTTTCGCCTTTTACTAACGATTTCCGTGTGGAGGTGCAGCGCAATGAGTCTCTAGAGTCATTTTTGCACTGGCCCGACGCGTCTCTGCTGTTGGGGCCATTACCTAGGTCAACTCAACTGCCCCCTCCCTCCCCGCCTCGCCACTCATTACACATGCTTGTCCTCACACCCTTTGGCCACCTTGCTGGCTGGCTAGCTGGCTGCTGCACGGCGAGAAAGAGGAGAGCGTGTCGGGAAGGTGGGAAGCACGTCAGGTACGTCGCTAGGCAGGTAAGTAGCAGGCAGGCGGCAGGCAGGCAGGCAGGCAGGCAGGCAGGCAGGCAGGCAGGCAGATATGGAGGTAGTTACGAGGGAGAGGGGGTAGTGCGAGTGGAGAAGCGCCAAATATGGAACGCTTCACGATTTTGCGTGTCATCCTTGCGCAGGGGCCATGCTAATCTTCTCTGTATCGTTCCAATTTTAGTATATGTACCTCCGAGGAGATACGGCCTCGCCGCCGTCGCCTCATACCACATCACCACAACTGCATTGTCTCCCTTTCCGCGACGTCTCGCGCCACCAACTCGCCTCACTTCTCTTCCACCTGATGCCACCCGCACCGCATGCACCAGCCACTTGTTCACACACCACGCCCCCCTTCCACCCACACATGACAGCGCTGCTGCACTCTCTCACACCACTCGCCTCGCCCATTTCAGTAGTATGCACATGTTTGCATGAAGGTGTGCCTTGCGCGCCTGCTGAGGGGCGTATTGGCAGTAGCATGCACAGGCAGCAGAGCAATTGGCCATGGCCACATGCGGCGCTTCGCGTGTGCGTGGGTTAGCCTCCTCCCCACCCACTTGTGTGTGTGCACCCATATCGGCAGTCAGGTGAAGCAGTGCAGGTGGTGCAGCAGGCCGCGTGCGCAGCACCACTCGGGCATCTCCTCACTTGCGGATAAATCTTTCGCCTTTTACTAAAGATTTCCGTGTGGAGGTGCAGCGCAATGAGTCTCTAGAGTCATTTTTGCACTGGCCCGACGCGTCTCTGCTGTTGGGGCCATTACCTAGGTCAACTCAACTGCCCCCTCCCTCCCCGCCTCGCCACTCATTACACATGCTTATCCTCACACCCTTTGGCCACCTTGCTGGCTGGCTAGCTGGCTGCTGCACGGCGAGAAAGAGGAGAGCGTGTCGGGAAGGTGGGAAGCACGTCAGGTACGTCGCTAGGCAGGTAAGTATGCAGGCAGGCGGGCAGGCAGGCAGATATGGAGGTAGTTACGAGGGAGAGGGGGTAGTGCGAGTGGAGAAGCGCCAAATATGGAACGCTTCACGATTTTGCGTGTCATCCTTGCGCAGGGGCCATGCTAATCTTCTCTGTATCGTTCCAATTTTAGTATATGTACCTCCGAGGAGATACGGCCTCGCCGCCGTCGCCTCATACCACATCACCACAACTGCATTGTCTCCCTTTCCGCGACGTCTCGCGCCACCAACTCGCCTCACTTCTCTTCCACCTGATGCCACCCGCACCGCATGCACCAGCCACTTGTTCACACACCACGCCCCCCTTCCACCCACACATGACAGCGCTGCTGCACTCTCTCACACCACTCGCCTCGCCCATTTCAGTAGTATGCACATGTTTGCATGAAGGTGTGCCTTGCGCGCCTGCTGAGGGGCGTATTGGCAGTAGCATGCACAGGCAGCAGAGCAATTGGCCATGGCCACATGCGGCGCTTCGCGTGTGCGTGGGTTAGCCTCCTCCCCACCCACTTGTGTGTGTGCACCCATATCGGCAGTCAGGTGAAGCAGTGCAGGTGGTGCAGCAGGCCGCGTGCGCAGCACCACTCGGGCATCTCCTCACTTGCGGATAAATCTTTCGCCTTTTACTAACGATTTCCGTGTGGAGGTGCAGCGCAATGAGTCTCTAGAGTCATTTTTGCACTGGCCCGACGCGTCTCTGCTGTTGGGGCCATTACCTAGGTCAACTCAACTGCCCCCTCCCTCCCCGCCTCGCCACTCATTACACATGCTTATCCTCACACCCTTTGGCCACCTTGCTGGCTGGCTAGCTGGCTGCTGCACGGCGAGAAAGAGGAGAGCGTGTCGGGAAGGTGGGAAGCACGTCAGGTACGTCGCTAGGCAGGTAAGTAGGCAGGCAGGCAGGCAGGCAGGCAGGCAGGCAGGCAGGCAGGCAGGCAGGCAGGCAGGCAGGCAGGCAGGCAGATATGGAGGTAGTTACGAGGGAGAGGGGGTAGTGCGAGTGGAGAAGCGCCAAATATGGAACGCTTCACGATTTTGCGTGTCATCCTTGCGCAGGGGCCATGCTAATCTTCTCTGTATCGTTCCAATTTTAGTATATGTACCTCCGAGGAGATACGGCCTCGCCGCCGTCGCCTCATACCACATCACCACAACTGCATTGTCTCCCTTTCCGCGACGTCTCGCGCCACCAACTCGCCTCACTTCTCTTCCACCTGATGCCACCCGCACCGCATGCACCAGCCACTTGTTCACACACCACGCCCCCCTTCCACCCACACATGACAGCGCTGCTGCACTCTCTCACACCACTCGCCTCGCCCATTTCAGTAGTATGCACATGTTTGCATGAAGGTGTGCCTTGCGCGCCTGCTGAGGGGCGTATTGGCAGTAGCATGCACAGGCAGCAGAGCAATTGGCCATGCCACATGCGGGCTTCGCGTGGCGTGGTAGCCTCCTCCTCACTCACTTGTGTGTGTGCACCCATATCGGCAGTCAGGTGAAGCAGTGCAGGTGGTGCAGCAGGCCGCGTGCGCAGCACCACTCGGGCATCTCCTCACTTGCGGATAAATCTTTCGCCTTTTACTAAAGATTTCCGTGTGGAGGTGCAGCGCAATGAGTCTCTAGAGTCATTTTTGCACTGGCCCGACGCGTCTCTGCTGTTGGGGCCATTACCTAGGTCAACTCAACTGCCCCCTCCCTCCCCGCCTCGCCACTCATTACACATGCTTGTCCTCACACCCTTTGGCCACCTTGCTGGCTGGCTAGCTGGCTGCTGCACGGCGAGAAAGAGGAGAGCGAGTCGGGAAGGTGGGAAGCACGTTAGGTACGTCGCTAGGTAGGTAAGTAGGCAGGCAGGCAGGCAGGCAGGCAGGCAGGCAGATATGGAGGTAGTTACGAGGGAGAGGGGGTAGTGCGAGAGGAGAAGCGACAAATATGGAACGCTTCACGATTTTGTGTGTCATCCTTGCGCAGGGGCCATGCTAATCTTCTCTGTATCGTTCCAATTTTAGTATATGTACCTCCGAGGAGATACGGCCTCGCCGCCGTCGCCTCATACCACATCACCACAACTGCATTGTCTCCCTTTCCGCGACGTCTCGCGCCACCAACTCGCCTCACTTCTCTTCCACCTGATGCCACCCGCACCGCATGCACCAGCCACTTGTTCACACACCACGCCCCCCTTCCACCCACACATGACAGCGCTGCTGCACTCTCTCACACCACTCGCCTCGCCCATTTCAGTAGTATGCACATGTTTGCATGAAGGTGTGCCTTGCGCGCCTGCTGAGGGGCGTATTGGCAGTAGCATGCACAGGCAGCAGAGCAATTGGCCATGGCCACATGCGGCGCTTCGCGTGTGCGTGGGTTAGCCTCCTCCCCACCCACTTGTGTGTGTGCACCCATATCGGCAGTCAGGTGAAGCAGTGCAGGTGGTGCAGCAGGCCGCGTGCGCAGCACCACTCGGGCATCTCCTCACTTGCGGATAAATCTTTCGCCTTTTACTAAAGATTTCCGTGTGGAGGTGCAGCGCAATGAGTCTCTAGAGTCATTTTTGCACTGGCCCGACGCGTCTCTGCTGTTGGGGCCATTACCTAGGTCAACTCAACTGCCCCCTCCCTCCCCGCCTCGCCACTCATTACACATGCTTGTCCTCACACCCTTTGGCCACCTTGCTGGCTGGCTAGCTGGCTGCTGCACGGCGAGAAAGAGGAGAGCGTGTCGGGAAGGTGGGAAGCACGTCAGGTACGTCGCTAGGCAGGTAAGTAGGCAGGCAGGCAGGCAGGCAGGCAGGCAGGCAGGCAGGCAGGCAGGCAGGCAGGCAGGCAGATATGGAGGTAGTTACGAGGGAGAGGGGGTAGTGCGAGTGGAGAAGCGCCAAATATGGAACGCTTCACGATTTTGCGTGTCATCCTTGCGCAGGGGCCATGCTAATCTTCTCTGTATCGTTCCAATTTTAGTATATGTACCTCCGAGGAGATACGGCCTCGCCGCCGTCGCCTCATACCACATCACCACAACTGCATTGTCTCCCTTTCCGCGACGTCTCGCGCCACCAACTCGCCTCACTTCTCTTCCACCTGATGCCACCCGCACCGCATGCACCAGCCACTTGTTCACACACCACGCCCCCCTTCCACCCACACATGACAGCGCTGCTGCACTCTCTCACACCACTCGCCTCGCCCATTTCAGTAGTATGCACATGTTTGCATGTTTGCATGAAGGTGTGCCTTGCGCGCCTGCTGAGGGGCGTATTGGCAGTAGCATGCACAGGCAGCAGAGCAATTGGCCATGGCCACATGCGGCGCTTCGCGTGTGCGTGGGTTAGCCTCCTCCCCACCCACTTGTGTGTGTGCACCCATATCGGCAGTCAGGTGAAGCAGTGCAGGTGGTGCAGCAGGCCGCGTGCGCAGCACCACTCGGGCATCTCCTCACTTGCGGATAAATCTTTCGCCTTTTACTAACGATTTCCGTGTGGAGGTGCAGCGCAATGAGTCTCTAGAGTCATTTTTGCACTGGCCCGACGCGTCTCTGCTGTTGGGGCCATTACCTAGGTCAACTCAACTGCCCCCTCCCTCCCCGCCTCGCCACTCATTACACATGCTTGTCCTCACACCCTTTGGCCACCTTGCTGGCTGGCTAGCTGGCTGCTGCACGGCGAGAAAGAGGAGAGCGAGTCGGGAAGGTGGGAAGCACGTTAGGTACGTCGCTAGGTAGGTAAGTAGGCAGGCAGGCAGGCAGGCAGGCAGGCAGGCAGGCAGGCAGGCAGGCAGGCAGGCAGATATGGAGGTAGTTACGAGGGAGAGGGGGTAGTGCGAGTGGAGAAGCGCCAAATATGGAACGCTTCACGATTTTGCGTGTCATCCTTGCGCAGGGGCCATGCTAATCTTCTCTGTATCGTTCCAATTTTAGTATATGTACCTCCGAGGAGATACGGCCTCGCCGCCGTCGCCTCATACCACATCACCACAACTGCATTGTCTCCCTTTCCGCGACGTCTCGCGCCACCAACTCGCCTCACTTCTCTTCCACCTGATGCCACCCGCACCGCATGCACCAGCCACTTGTTCACACACCACGCCCCCCTTCCACCCACACATGACAGCGCTGCTGCACTCTCTCACACCACTCGCCTCGCCCATTTCAGTAGTATGCACATGTTTGCATGAAGGTGTGCCTTGCGCGCCTGCTGAGGGGCGTATTGGCAGTAGCATGCACAGGCAGCAGAGCAATTGGCCATGGCCACATGCGGCGCTTCGCGTGTGCGTGGGTTAGCCTCCTCCCCACCCACTTGTGTGTGTGCACCCATATCGGCAGTCAGGTGAAGCAGTGCAGGTGGTGCAGCAGGCCGCGTGCGCAGCACCACTCGGGCATCTCCTCACTTGCGGATAAATCTTTCGCCTTTTACTAAAGATTTCCGTGTGGAGGTGCAGCGCAATGAGTCTCTAGAGTCATTTTTGCACTGGCCCGACGCGTCTCTGCTGTTGGGGCCATTACCTAGGTCAACTCAACTGCCCCCTCCCTCCCCGCCTCGCCACTCATTACACATGCTTATCCTCACACCCTTTGGCCACCTTGCTGGCTGGCTAGCTGGCTGCTGCACGGCGAGAAAGAGGAGAGCGTGTCGGGAAGGTGGGAAGCACGTCAGGTACGTCGCTAGGCAGGTAAGTAGGCAGGCAGGCAGGCAGGCAGATATGGAGGTAGTTACGAGGGAGAGGGGGTAGTGCGAGTGGAGAAGCGCCAAATATGGAACGCTTCACGATTTTGCGTGTCATCCTTGCGCAGGGGCCATGCTAATCTTCTCTGTATCGTTCCAATTTTAGTATATGTACCTCCGAGGAGATACGGCCTCGCCGCCGTCGCCTCATACCACATCACCACAACTGCATTGTCTCCCTTTCCGCGACGTCTCGCGCCACCAACTCGCCTCACTTCTCTTCCACCTGATGCCACCCGCACCGCATGCACCAGCCACTTGTTCACACACCACGCCCCCCTTCCACCCACACATGACAGCGCTGCTGCACTCTCTCACACCACTCGCCTCGCCCATTTCAGTAGTATGCACATGTTTGCATGAAGGTGTGCCTTGCGCGCCTGCTGAGGGGCGTATTGGCAGTAGCATGCACAGGCAGCAGAGCAATTGGCCATGGCCACATGCGGCGCTTCGCGTGTGCGTGGGTTAGCCTCCTCCCCACCCACTTGTGTGTGTGCACCCATATCGGCAGTCAGGTGAAGCAGTGCAGGTGGTGCAGCAGGCCGCGTGCGCAGCACCACTCGGGCATCTCCTCACTTGCGGATAAATCTTTCGCCTTTTACTAAAGATTTCCGTGTGGAGGTGCAGCGCAATGAGTCTCTAGAGTCATTTTTGCACTGGCCCGACGCGTCTCTGCTGTTGGGGCCATTACCTAGGTCAACTCAACTGCCCCCTCCCTCCCCGCCTCGCCACTCATTACACATGCTTATCCTCACACCCTTTGGCCACCTTGCTGGCTGGCTAGCTGGCTGCTGCACGGCGAGAAAGAGGAGAGCGTGTCGGGAAGGTGGGAAGCACGTCAGGTACGTCGCTAGGCAGGTAAGTAGGCAGGCAGGCAGGCAGGCAGGCAGGCAGGCAGGCAGATATGGAGGTAGTTACGAGGGAGAGGGGGTAGTGCGAGTGGAGAAGCGCCAAATATGGAACGCTTCACGATTTTGCGTGTCATCCTTGCGCAGGGGCCATGCTAATCTTCTCTGTATCGTTCCAATTTTAGTATATGTACCTCCGAGGAGATACGGCCTCGCCGCCGTCGCCTCATACCACATCACCACAACTGCATTGTCTCCCTTTCCGCGACGTCTCGCGCCACCAACTCGCCTCACTTCTCTTCCACCTGATGCCACCCGCACCGCATGCACCAGCCACTTGTTCACACACCACGCCCCCCTTCCACCCACACATGACAGCGCTGCTGCACTCTCTCACACAACTCGCCTCGCCCATTTCAGTAGTATGCACATGTTTGCATGAAGGTGTGCCTTGCGCGCCTGCTGAGGGGCGTATTGGCAGTAGCATGCACAGGCAGCAGAGCAATTGGCCATGGCCACATGCGGCGCTTCGCGTGTGCGTGGGTTAGCCTCCTCCCCACCCACTTGTGTGTGTGCACCCATATCGGCAGTCAGGTGAAGCAGTGCAGGTGGTGCAGCAGGCCGCGTGCGCAGCACCACTCGGGCATCTCCTCACTTGCGGATAAATCTTTCGCCTTTTACTAACGATTTCCGTGTGGAGGTGCAGCGCAATGAGTCTCTAGAGTCATTTTTGCACTGGCCCGACGCGTCTCTGCTGTTGGGGCCATTACCTAGGTCAACTCAACTGCCCCCTCCCTCCCCGCCTCGCCACTCATTACACATGCTTGTCCTCACACCCTTTGGCCACCTTGCTGGCTGGCTAGCTGGCTGCTGCACGGCGAGAAAGAGGAGAGCGAGTCGGGAAGGTGGGAAGCACGTTAGGTACGTCGCTAGGCAGGTAAGTAGGCGAAGGCAGGCAGGCAGGCAGGCAGGCAGGCAGGCAGGCAGATATGGAGGTAGTTACGAGGGAGAGGGGGTAGTGCGAGTGGAGAAGCGCCAAATATGGAACGCTTCACGATTTTGCGTGTCATCCTTGCGCAGGGGCCATGCTAATCTTCTCTGTATCGTTCCAATTTTAGTATATGTACCTCCGAGGAGATACGGCCTCGCCGCCGTCGCCTCATACCACATCACCACAACTGCATTGTCTCCCTTTCCGCGACGTCTCGCGCCACCAACTCGCCTCACTTCTCTTCCACCTGATGCCACCCGCACCGCATGCACCAGCCACTTGTTCACACACCACGCCCCCCTTCCACCCACACATGACAGCGCTGCTGCACTCTCTCACACCACTCGCCTCGCCCATTTCAGTAGTATGCACATGTTTGCATGAAGGTGTGCCTTGCGCGCCTGCTGAGGGGCGTATTGGCAGTAGCATGCACAGGCAGCAGAGCAATTGGCCATGGCCACATGCGGCGCTTCGCGTGTGCGTGGGTTAGCCTCCTCCCCACCCACTTGTGTGTGTGCACCCATATCGGCAGTCAGGTGAAGCAGTGCAGGTGGTGCAGCAGGCCGCGTGCGCAGCACCACTCGGGCATCTCCTCACTTGCGGATAAATCTTTCGCCTTTTACTAACGATTTCCGTGTGGAGGTGCAGCGCAATGAGTCTCTAGAGTCATTTTTGCACTGGCCCGACGCGTCTCTGCTGTTGGGGCCATTACCTAGGTCAACTCAACTGCCCCCTCCCTCCCCGCCTCGCCACTCATTACACATGCTTATCCTCACACCCTTTGGCCACCTTGCTGGCTGGCTAGCTGGCTGCTGCACGGCGAGAAAGAGGAGAGCGTGTCGGGAAGGTGGGAAGCACGTCAGGTACGTCGCTAGGCAGGTAAGTAGGCAGGCAGGCAGGCAGGCAGGCAGGCAGGCAGGCAGGCAGGCAGATATGGAGGTAGTTACGAGGGAGAGGGGGTAGTGCGAGTGGAGAAGCGCCAAATATGGAACGCTTCACGATTTTGCGTGTCATCCTTGCGCAGGGGCCATGCTAATCTTCTCTGTATCGTTCCAATTTTAGTATATGTACCTCCGAGGAGATACGGCCTCGCCGCCGTCGCCTCATACCACATCACCACAACTGCATTGTCTCCCTTTCCGCGACGTCTCGCGCCACCAACTCGCCTCACTTCTCTTCCACCTGATGCCACCCGCACCGCATGCACCAGCCACTTGTTCACACACCACGCCCCCCTTCCACCCACACATGACAGCGCTGCTGCACTCTCTCACACCACTCGCCTCGCCCATTTCAGTAGTATGCACATGTTTGCATGAAGGTGTGCCTTGCGCGCCTGCTGAGGGGCGTATTGGCAGTAGCATGCACAGGCAGCAGAGCAATTGGCCATGGCCACATGCGGCGCTTCGCGTGTGCGTGGGTTAGCCTCCTCCCCACCCACTTGTGTGTGTGCACCCATATCGGCAGTCAGGTGAAGCAGTGCAGGTGGTGCAGCAGGCCGCGTGCGCAGCACCACTCGGGCATCTCCTCACTTGCGGATAAATCTTTCGCCTTTTACTAACGATTTCCGTGTGGAGGTGCAGCGCAATGAGTCTCTAGAGTCATTTTTGCACTGGCCCGACGCGTCTCTGCTGTTGGGGCCATTACCTAGGTCAACTCAACTGCCCCCTCCCTCCCCGCCTCGCCACTCATTACACATGCTTATCCTCACACCCTTTGGCCACCTTGCTGGCTGGCTAGCTGGCTGCTGCACGGCGAGAAAGAGGAGAGCGTGTCGGGAAGGTGGGAAGCACGTCAGGTACGTCGCTAGGCAGGTAAGTAGGCAGGCAGGCAGGCAGGCAGGCAGGCAGGCAGATATGGAGGTAGTTACGAGGGAGAGGGGGTAGTGCGAGTGGAGAAGCGCCAAATATGGAACGCTTCACGATTTTGCGTGTCATCCTTGCGCAGGGGCCATGCTAATCTTCTCTGTATCGTTCCAATTTTAGTATATGTACCTCCGAGGAGATACGGCCTCGCCGCCGTCGCCTCATACCACATCACCACAACTGCATTGTCTCCCTTTCCGCGACGTCTCGCGCCACCAACTCGCCTCACTTCTCTTCCACCTGATGCCACCCGCACCGCATGCACCAGCCACTTGTTCACACACCACGCCCCCCTTCCACCCACACATGACAGCGCTGCTGCACTCTCTCACACCACTCGCCTCGCCCATTTCAGTAGTATGCACATGTTTGCATGAAGGTGTGCCTTGCGCGCCTGCTGAGGGGCGTATTGGCAGTAGCATGCACAGGCAGCAGAGCAATTGGCCATGGCCACATGCGGCGCTTCGCGTGTGCGTGGGTTAGCCTCCTCCCCACCCACTTGTGTGTGTGCACCCATATCGGCAGTCAGGTGAAGCAGTGCAGGTGGTGCAGCAGGCCGCGTGCGCAGCACCACTCGGGCATCTCCTCACTTGCGGATAAATCTTTCGCCTTTTACTAAAGATTTCCGTGTGGAGGTGCAGCGCAATGAGTCTCTAGAGTCATTTTTGCACTGGCCCGACGCGTCTCTGCTGTTGGGGCCATTACCTAGGTCAACTCAACTGCCCCCTCCCTCCCCGCCTCGCCACTCATTACACATGCTTATCCTCACACCCTTTGGCCACCTTGCTGGCTGGCTAGCTGGCTGCTGCACGGCGAGAAAGAGGAGAGCGTGTCGGGAAGGTGGGAAGCACGTCAGGTACGTCGCTAGGCAGGTAAGTAGGCAGGCAGGCAGGCAGGCAGGCAGGCAGGCAGGCAGGCAGGCAGGCAGATATGGAGGTAGTTACGAGGGAGAGGGGGTAGTGCGAGTGGAGAAGCGCCAAATATGGAACGCTTCACGATTTTGCGTGTCATCCTTGCGCAGGGGCCATGCTAATCTTCTCTGTATCGTTCCAATTTTAGTATATGTACCTCCGAGGAGATACGGCCTCGCCGCCGTCGCCTCATACCACATCACCACAACTGCATTGTCTCCCTTTCCGCGACGTCTCGCGCCACCAACTCGCCTCACTTCTCTTCCACCTGATGCCACCCGCACCGCATGCACCAGCCACTTGTTCACACACCACGCCCCCCTTCCACCCACACATGACAGCGCTGCTGCACTCTCTCACACCACTCGCCTCGCCCATTTCAGTAGTATGCACATGTTTGCATGAAGGTGTGCCTTGCGCGCCTGCTGAGGGGCGTATTGGCAGTAGCATGCACAGGCAGCAGAGCAATTGGCCATGGCCACATGCGGCGCTTCGCGTGTGCGTGGGTTAGCCTCCTCCCCACCCACTTGTGTGTGTGCACCCATATCGGCAGTCAGGTGAAGCAGTGCAGGTGGTGCAGCAGGCCGCGTGCGCAGCACCACTCGGGCATCTCCTCACTTGCGGATAAATCTTTCGCCTTTTACTAAAGATTTCCGTGTGGAGGTGCAGCGCAATGAGTCTCTAGAGTCATTTTTGCACTGGCCCGACGCGTCTCTGCTGTTGGGGCCATTACCTAGGTCAACTCAACTGCCCCCTCCCTCCCCGCCTCGCCACTCATTACACATGCTTATCCTCACACCCTTTGGCCACCTTGCTGGCTGGCTAGCTGGCTGCTGCACGGCGAGAAAGAGGAGAGCGTGTCGGGAAGGTGGGAAGCACGTCAGGTACGTCGCTAGGCAGGTAAGTAGGCAGGCAGGCAGGCAGGCAGGCAGGCAGGCAGGCAGGCAGGCAGGCAGGCAGGCAGGCAGGCAGGCAGGCAGATATGGAGGTAGTTACGAGGGAGAGGGGGTAGTGCGAGTGGAGAAGCGCCAAATATGGAACGCTTCACGATTTTGCGTGTCATCCTTGCGCAGGGGCCATGCTAATCTTCTCTGTATCGTTCCAATTTTAGTATATGTACCTCCGAGGAGATACGGCCTCGCCGCCGTCGCCTCATACCACATCACCACAACTGCATTGTCTCCCTTTCCGCGACGTCTCGCGCCACCAACTCGCCTCACTTCTCTTCCACCTGATGCCACCCGCACCGCATGCACCAGCCACTTGTTCACACACCACGCCCCCCTTCCACCCACACATGACAGCGCTGCTGCACTCTCTCACACCACTCGCCTCGCCCATTTCAGTAGTATGCACATGTTTGCATGAAGGTGTGCCTTGCGCGCCTGCTGAGGGGCGTATTGGCAGTAGCATGCACAGGCAGCAGAGCAATTGGCCATGGCCACATGCGGCGCTTCGCGTGTGCGTGGGTTAGCCTCCTCCCCACCCACTTGTGTGTGTGCACCCATATCGGCAGTCAGGTGAAGCAGTGCAGGTGGTGCAGCAGGCCGCGTGCGCAGCACCACTCGGGCATCTCCTCACTTGCGGATAAATCTTTCGCCTTTTACTAACGATTTCCGTGTGGAGGTGCAGCGCAATGAGTCTCTAGAGTCATTTTTGCACTGGCCCGACGCGTCTCTGCTGTTGGGGCCATTACCTAGGTCAACTCAACTGCCGCCTCCCTCCCCGCCTCGCCACTCATTACACATGCTTATCCTCACACCCTTTGGCCACCTTGCTGGCTGGCTAGCTGGCTGCTGCACGGCGAGAAAGAGGAGAGCGTGTCGGGAAGGTGGGAAGCACGTCAGGTACGTCGCTAGGCAGGTAAGTAGGCAGGCAGGCGGGCAGGCAGGCATGCAGGCAGGCAGGCAGGCAGATATGGAGGTAGTTACGAGGGAGAGGGGGTAGTGCGAGTGGAGAAGCGACAAATATGGAACGCTTCACGATTTTGCGTGTCATCCTTGCGCAGGGGCCATGCTAATCTTCTCTGTATCGTTCCAATTTTAGTATATGTACCTCCGAGGAGATACGGCCTCGCCGCCGTCGCCTCATACCACATCACCACAACTGCATTGTCTCCCTTTCCGCGACGTCTCGCGCCACCAACTCGCCTCACTTCTCTTCCACCTGATGCCACCCGCACCGCATGCACCAGCCACTTGTTCACACACCACGCCCCCCTTCCACCCACACATGACAGCGCTGCTGCACTCTCTCACACCACTCGCCTCGCCCATTTCAGTAGTATGCACATGTTTGCATGAAGGTGTGCCTTGCGCGCCTGCTGAGGGGCGTATTGGCAGTAGCATGCACAGGCAGCAGAGCAATTGGCCATGGCCACATGCGGCGCTTCGCGTGTGCGTGGGTTAGCCTCCTCCCCACCCACTTGTGTGTGTGCACCCATATCGGCAGTCAGGTGAAGCAGTGCAGGTGGTGCAGCAGGCCGCGTGCGCAGCACCACTCGGGCATCTCCTCACTTGCGGATAAATCTTTCGCCTTTTACTAACGATTTCCGTGTGGAGGTGCAGCGCAATGAGTCTCTAGAGTCATTTTTGCACTGGCCCGACGCGGCTCTGCTGTTGGGGCCATTACCTAGGTCAACTCAACTGCCCCCTCCCTCCCCGCCTCGCCACTCATTACACATGCTTATCCTCACACCCTTTGGCCACCTTGCTGGCTGGCTAGCTGGCTGCTGCACGGCGAGAAAGAGGAGAGCGTGTCGGGAAGGTGGGAAGCACGTCAGGTACGTCGCTAGGTAGGTAAGTAGGCAGGCAGGCAGGCAGGCAGATATGGAGGTAGTTACGAGGGAGAGGGGGTAGTGCGAGTGGAGAAGCGCCAAATATGGAACGCTTCACGATTTTGCGTGTCATCCTTGCGCAGGGGCCATGCTAATCTTCTCTGTATCGTTCCAATTTTAGTATATGTACCTCCGAGGAGATACGGCCTCGCCGCCGTCGCCTCATACCACATCACCACAACTGCATTGTCTCCCTTTCCGCGACGTCTCGCGCCACCAACTCGCCTCACTTCTCTTCCACCTGATGCCACCCGCACCGCATGCACCAGCCACTTGTTCACACACCACGCCCCCCTTCCACCCACACATGACAGCGCTGCTGCACTCTCTCACACCACTCGCCTCGCCCATTTCAGTAGTATGCACATGTTTGCATGAAGGTGTGCCTTGCGCGCCTGCTGAGGGGCGTATTGGCAGTAGCATGCACAGGCAGCAGAGCAATTGGCCATGGCCACATGCGGCGCTTCGCGTGTGCGTGGGTTAGCCTCCTCCCCACCCACTTGTGTGTGTGCACCCATATCGGCAGTCAGGTGAAGCAGTGCAGGTGGTGCAGCAGGCCGCGTGCGCAGCACCACTCGGGCATCTCCTCACTTGCGGATAAATCTTTCGCCTTTTACTAAAGATTTCCGTGTGGAGGTGCAGCGCAATGAGTCTCTAGAGTCATTTTTGCACTGGCCCGACGCGTCTCTGCTGTTGGGGCCATTACCTAGGTCAACTCAACTGCCCCCTCCCTCCCCGCCTCGCCACTCATTACACATGCTTATCCTCACACCCTTTGGCCACCTTGCTGGCTGGCTAGCTGGCTGCTGCACGGCGAGAAAGAGGAGAGCGTGTCGGGAAGGTGGGAAGCACGTCAGGTACGTCGCTAGGCAGGTAAGTAGGCAGGCAGGCGGGCAGGCAGGCAGATATGGAGGTAGTTACGAGGGAGAGGGGGTAGTGCGAGTGGAGAAGCGCCAAATATGGAACGCTTCACGATTTTGCGTGTCATCCTTGCGCAGGGGCCATGCTAATCTTCTCTGTATCGTTCCAATTTTAGTATATGTACCTCCGAGGAGATACGGCCTCGCCGCCGTCGCCTCATACCACATCACCACAACTGCATTGTCTCCCTTTCCGCGACGTCTCGCGCCACCAACTCGCCTCACTTCTCTTCCACCTGATGCCACCCGCACCGCATGCACCAGCCACTTGTTCACACACCACGCCCCCCTTCCACCCACACATGACAGCGCTGCTGCACTCTCTCACACCACTCGCCTCGCCCATTTCAGTAGTATGCACATGTTTGCATGAAGGTGTGCCTTGCGCGCCTGCTGAGGGGCGTATTGGCAGTAGCATGCACAGGCAGCAGAGCAATTGGCCATGGCCACATGCGGCGCTTCGCGTGTGCGTGGGTTAGCCTCCTCCCCACCCACTTGTGTGTGTGCACCCATATCGGCAGTCAGGTGAAGCAGTGCAGGTGGTGCAGCAGGCCGCGTGCGCAGCACCACTCGGGCATCTCCTCACTTGCGGATAAATCTTTCGCCTTTTACTAAAGATTTCCGTGTGGAGGTGCAGCGCAATGAGTCTCTAGAGTCATTTTTGCACTGGCCCGACGCGTCTCTGCTGTTGGGGCCATTACCTAGGTCAACTCAACTGCCGCCTCCCTCCCCGCCTCGCCACTCATTACACATGCTTATCCTCACACCCTTTGGCCACCTTGCTGGCTGGCTAGCTGGCTGCTGCACGGCGAGAAAGAGGAGAGCGTGTCGGGAAGGTGGGAAGCACGTCAGGTACGTCGCTAGGCAGGTAAGTAGGCAGGCAGGCAGGCAGGCAGGCAGGCAGGCAGATATGGAGGTAGTTACGAGGGAGAGGGGGTAGTGCGAGTGGAGAAGCGCCAAATATGGAACGCTTCACGATTTTGCGTGTCATCCTTGCGCAGGGGCCATGCTAATCTTCTCTGTATCGTTCCAATTTTAGTATATGTACCTCCGAGGAGATACGGCCTCGCCGCCGTCGCCTCATACCACATCACCACAACTGCATTGTCTCCCTTTCCGCGACGTCTCGCGCCACCAACTCGCCTCACTTCTCTTCCACCTGATGCCACCCGCACCGCATGCACCAGCCACTTGTTCACACACCACGCCCCCCTTCCACCCACACATGACAGCGCTGCTGCACTCTCTCACACCACTCGCCTCGCCCATTTCAGTAGTATGCACATGTTTGCATGAAGGTGTGCCTTGCGCGCCTGCTGAGGGGCGTATTGGCAGTAGCATGCACAGGCAGCAGAGCAATTGGCCATGGCCACATGCGGCGCTTCGCGTGTGCGTGGGTTAGCCTCCTCCCCACCCACTTGTGTGTGTGCACCCATATCGGCAGTCAGGTGAAGCAGTGCAGGTGGTGCAGCAGGCCGCGTGCGCAGCACCACTCGGGCATCTCCTCACTTGCGGATAAATCTTTCGCCTTTTACTAACGATTTCCGTGTGGAGGTGCAGCGCAATGAGTCTCTAGAGTCATTTTTGCACTGGCCCGACGCGTCTCTGCTGTTGGGGCCATTACCTAGGTCAACTCAACTGCCCCCTCCCTCCCCGCCTCGCCACTCATTACACATGCTTATCCTCACACCCTTTGGCCACCTTGCTGGCTGGCTAGCTGGCTGCTGCACGGCGAGAAAGAGGAGAGCGTGTCGGGAAGGTGGGAAGCACGTCAGGTACGTCGCTAGGCAGGTAAGTAGGCAGGCAGGCAGGCAGGCAGGCAGGCAGGCAGGCAGGCAGGCAGGCAGGCAGATATGGAGGTAGTTACGAGGGAGAGGGGGTAGTGCGAGTGGAGAAGCGCCAAATATGGAACGCTTCACGATTTTGCGTGTCATCCTTGCGCAGGGGCCATGCTAATCTTCTCTGTATCGTTCCAATTTTAGTATATGTACCTCCGAGGAGATACGGCCTCGCCGCCGTCGCCTCATACCACATCACCACAACTGCATTGTCTCCCTTTCCGCGACGTCTCGCGCCACCAACTCGCCTCACTTCTCTTCCACCTGATGCCACCCGCACCGCATGCACCAGCCACTTGTTCACACACCACGCCCCCCTTCCACCCACACATGACAGCGCTGCTGCACTCTCTCACACCACTCGCCTCGCCCATTTCAGTAGTATGCACATGTTTGCATGAAGGTGTGCCTTGCGCGCCTGCTGAGGGGCGTATTGGCAGTAGCATGCACAGGCAGCAGAGCAATTGGCCATGGCCACATGCGGCGCTTCGCGTGTGCGTGGGTTAGCCTCCTCCCCACCCACTTGTGTGTGTGCACCCATATCGGCAGTCAGGTGAAGCAGTGCAGGTGGTGCAGCAGGCCGCGTGCGCAGCACCACTCGGGCATCTCCTCACTTGCGGATAAATCTTTCGCCTTTTACTAAAGATTTCCGTGTGGAGGTGCAGCGCAATGAGTCTCTAGAGTCATTTTTGCACTGGCCCGACGCGTCTCTGCTGTTGGGGCCATTACCTAGGTCAACTCAACTGCCCCCTCCCTCCCCGCCTCGCCACTCATTACACATGCTTATCCTCACACCCTTTGGCCACCTTGCTGGCTGGCTAGCTGGCTGCTGCACGGCGAGAAAGAGGAGAGCGTGTCGGGAAGGTGGGAAGCACGTCAGGTACGTCGCTAGGCAGGTAAGTATGCAGGCAGGCGGGCAGGCAGGCAGATATGGAGGTAGTTACGAGGGAGAGGGGGTAGTGCGAGTGGAGAAGCGCCAAATATGGAACGCTTCACGATTTTGCGTGTCATCCTTGCGCAGGGGCCATGCTAATCTTCTCTGTATCGTTCCAATTTTAGTATATGTACCTCCGAGGAGATACGGCCTCGCCGCCGTCGCCTCATACCACATCACCACAACTGCATTGTCTCCCTTTCCGCGACGTCTCGCGCCACCAACTCGCCTCACTTCTCTTCCACCTGATGCCACCCGCACCGCATGCACCAGCCACTTGTTCACACACCACGCCCCCCTTCCACCCACACATGACAGCGCTGCTGCACTCTCTCACACCACTCGCCTCGCCCATTTCAGTAGTATGCACATGTTTGCATGAAGGTGTGCCTTGCGCGCCTGCTGAGGGGCGTATTGGCAGTAGCATGCACAGGCAGCAGAGCAATTGGCCATGGCCACATGCGGCGCTTCGCGTGTGCGTGGGTTAGCCTCCTCCCCACCCACTTGTGTGTGTGCACCCATATCGGCAGTCAGGTGAAGCAGTGCAGGTGGTGCAGCAGGCCGCGTGCGCAGCACCACTCGGGCATCTCCTCACTTGCGGATAAATCTTTCGCCTTTTACTAAAGATTTCCGTGTGGAGGTGCAGCGCAATGAGTCTCTAGAGTCATTTTTGCACTGGCCCGACGCGTCTCTGCTGTTGGGGCCATTACCTAGGTCAACTCAACTGCCCCCTCCCTCCCCGCCTCGCCACTCATTACACATGCTTATCCTCACACCCTTTGGCCACCTTGCTGGCTGGCTAGCTGGCTGCTGCACGGCGAGAAAGAGGAGAGCGTGTCGGGAAGGTGGGAAGCACGTCAGGTACGTCGCTAGGCAGGTAAGTATGCAGGCAGGCGGGCAGGCAGGCAGATATGGAGGTAGTTACGAGGGAGAGGGGGTAGTGCGAGTGGAGAAGCGCCAAATATGGAACGCTTCACGATTTTGCGTGTCATCCTTGCGCAGGGGCCATGCTAATCTTCTCTGTATCGTTCCAATTTTAGTATATGTACCTCCGAGGAGATACGGCCTCGCCGCCGTCGCCTCATACCACATCACCACAACTGCATTGTCTCCCTTTCCGCGACGTCTCGCGCCACCAACTCGCCTCACTTCTCTTCCACCTGATGCCACCCGCACCGCATGCACCAGCCACTTGTTCACACACCACGCCCCCCTTCCACCCACACATGACAGCGCTGCTGCACTCTCTCACACCACTCGCCTCGCCCATTTCAGTAGTATGCACATGTTTGCATGAAGGTGTGCCTTGCGCGCCTGCTGAGGGGCGTATTGGCAGTAGCATGCACAGGCAGCAGAGCAATTGGCCATGGCCACATGCGGCGCTTCGCGTGTGCGTGGGTTAGCCTCCTCCCCACCCACTTGTGTGTGTGCACCCATATCGGCAGTCAGGTGAAGCAGTGCAGGTGGTGCAGCAGGCCGCGTGCGCAGCACCACTCGGGCATCTCCTCACTTGCGGATAAATCTTTCGCCTTTTACTAACGATTTCCGTGTGGAGGTGCAGCGCAATGAGTCTCTAGAGTCATTTTTGCACTGGCCCGACGCGTCTCTGCTGTTGGGGCCATTACCTAGGTCAACTCAACTGCCCCCTCCCTCCCCGCCTCGCCACTCATTACACATGCTTATCCTCACACCCTTTGGCCACCTTGCTGGCTGGCTAGCTGGCTGCTGCACGGCGAGAAAGAGGAGAGCGTGTCGGGAAGGTGGGAAGCACGTCAGGTACGTCGCTAGGCAGGTAAGTAGGCAGGCAGGCGGGCAGGCAGGCATGCAGGCAGGCAGGCAGGCAGGCAGATATGGAGGTAGTTACGAGGGAGAGGGGGTAGTGCGAGTGGAGAAGCGCCAAATATGGAACGCTTCACGATTTTGCGTGTCATCCTTGCGCAGGGGCCATGCTAATCTTCTCTGTATCGTTCCAATTTTAGTATATGTACCTCCGAGGAGATACGGCCTCGCCGCCGTCGCCTCATACCACATCACCACAACTGCATTGTCTCCCTTTCCGCGACGTCTCGCGCCACCAACTCGCCTCACTTCTCTTCCACCTGATGCCACCCGCACCGCATGCACCAGCCACTTGTTCACACACCACGCCCCCCTTCCACCCACACATGACAGCGCTGCTGCACTCTCTCACACCACTCGCCTCGCCCATTTCAGTAGTATGCACATGTTTGCATGAAGGTGTGCCTTGCGCGCCTGCTGAGGGGCGTATTGGCAGTAGCATGCACAGGCAGCAGAGCAATTGGCCATGGCCACATGCGGCGCTTCGCGTGTGCGTGGGTTAGCCTCCTCCCCACCCACTTGTGTGTGTGCACCCATATCGGCAGTCAGGTGAAGCAGTGCAGGTGGTGCAGCAGGCCGCGTGCGCAGCACCACTCGGGCATCTCCTCACTTGCGGATAAATCTTTCGCCTTTTACTAACGATTTCCGTGTGGAGGTGCAGCGCAATGAGTCTCTAGAGTCATTTTTGCACTGGCCCGACGCGTCTCTGCTGTTGGGGCCATTACCTAGGTCAACTCAACTGCCCCCTCCCTCCCCGCCTCGCCACTCATTACACATGCTTGTCCTCACACCCTTTGGCCACCTTGCTGGCTGGCTAGCTGGCTGCTGCACGGCGAGAAAGAGGAGAGCGTGTCGGGAAGGTGGGAAGCACGTCAGGTACGTCGCTAGGCAGGTAAGTAGGCAGGCAGGCGGGCAGGCAGGCATGCAGGCAGGCAGGCAGGCAGATATGGAGGTAGTTACGAGGGAGAGGGGGTAGTGCGAGTGGAGAAGCGCCAAATATGGAACGCTTCACGATTTTGCGTGTCATCCTTGCGCAGGGGCCATGCTAATCTTCTCTGTATCGTTCCAATTTTAGTATATGTACCTCCGAGGAGATACGGCCTCGCCGCCGTCGCCTCATACCACATCACCACAACTGCATTGTCTCCCTTTCCGCGACGTCTCGCGCCACCAACTCGCCTCACTTCTCTTCCACCTGATGCCACCCGCACCGCATGCACCAGCCACTTGTTCACACACCACGCCCCCCTTCCACCCACACATGACAGCGCTGCTGCACTCTCTCACACCACTCGCCTCGCCCATTTCAGTAGTATGCACATGTTTGCATGAAGGTGTGCCTTGCGCGCCTGCTGAGGGGCGTATTGGCAGTAGCATGCACAGGCAGCAGAGCAATTGGCCATGGCCACATGCGGCGCTTCGCGTGTGCGTGGGTTAGCCTCCTCCCCACCCACTTGTGTGTGTGCACCCATATCGGCAGTCAGGTGAAGCAGTGCAGGTGGTGCAGCAGGCCGCGTGCGCAGCACCACTCGGGCATCTCCTCACTTGCGGATAAATCTTTCGCCTTTTACTAAAGATTTCCGTGTGGAGGTGCAGCGCAATGAGTCTCTAGAGTCATTTTTGCACTGGCCCGACGCGTCTCTGCTGTTGGGGCCATTACCTAGGTCAACTCAACTGCCCCCTCCCTCCCCGCCTCGCCACTCATTACACATGCTTGTCCTCACACCCTTTGGCCACCTTGCTGGCTGGCTAGCTGGCTGCTGCACGGCGAGAAAGAGGAGAGCGAGTCGGGAAGGTGGGAAGCACGTTAGGTACGTCGCTAGGTAGGTAAGTAGGCAGGCAGGCAGGCAGGCAGGCAGGCAGGCAGGCAGGCAGATATGGAGGTAGTTACGAGGGAGAGGGGGTAGTGCGAGTGGAGAAGCGCCAAATATGGAACGCTTCACGATTTTGCGTGTCATCCTTGCGCAGGGGCCATGCTAATCTTCTCTGTATCGTTCCAATTTTAGTATATGTACCTCCGAGGAGATACGGCCTCGCCGCCGTCGCCTCATACCACATCACCACAACTGCATTGTCTCCCTTTCCGCGACGTCTCGCGCCACCAACTCGCCTCACTTCTCTTCCACCTGATGCCACCCGCACCGCATGCACCAGCCACTTGTTCACACACCACGCCCCCCTTCCACCCACACATGACAGCGCTGCTGCACTCTCTCACACCACTCGCCTCGCCCATTTCAGTAGTATGCACATGTTTGCATGAAGGTGTGCCTTGCGCGCCTGCTGAGGGGCGTATTGGCAGTAGCATGCACAGGCAGCAGAGCAATTGGCCATGGCCACATGCGGCGCTTCGCGTGTGCGTGGGTTAGCCTCCTCCCCACCCACTTGTGTGTGTGCACCCATATCGGCAGTCAGGTGAAGCAGTGCAGGTGGTGCAGCAGGCCGCGTGCGCAGCACCACTCGGGCATCTCCTCACTTGCGGATAAATCTTTCGCCTTTTACTAACGATTTCCGTGTGGAGGTGCAGCGCAATGAGTCTCTAGAGTCATTTTTGCACTGGCCCGACGCGTCTCTGCTGTTGGGGCCATTACCTAGGTCAACTCAACTGCCCCCTCCCTCCCCGCCTCGCCACTCATTACACATGCTTATCCTCACACCCTTTGGCCACCTTGCTGGCTGGCTAGCTGGCTGCTGCACGGCGAGAAAGAGGAGAGCGTGTCGGGAAGGTGGGAAGCACGTCAGGTACGTCGCTAGGCAGGTAAGTAGGCAGGCAGGCGGGCAGGCAGGCATGCAGGCATGCAGGCAGGCAGGCAGGCAGGCAGATATGGAGGTAGTTACGAGGGAGAGGGGGTAGTGCGAGTGGAGAAGCGCCAAATATGGAACGCTTCACGATTTTGCGTGTCATCCTTGCGCAGGGGCCATGCTAATCTTCTCTGTATCGTTCCAATTTTAGTATATGTACCTCCGAGGAGATACGGCCTCGCCGCCGTCGCCTCATACCACATCACCACAACTGCATTGTCTCCCTTTCCGCGACGTCTCGCGCCACCAACTCGCCTCACTTCTCTTCCACCTGATGCCACCCGCACCGCATGCACCAGCCACTTGTTCACACACCACGCCCCCCTTCCACCCACACATGACAGCGCTGCTGCACTCTCTCACACCACTCGCCTCGCCCATTTCAGTAGTATGCACATGTTTGCATGAAGGTGTGCCTTGCGCGCCTGCTGAGGGGCGTATTGGCAGTAGCATGCACAGGCAGCAGAGCAATTGGCCATGGCCACATGCGGCGCTTCGCGTGTGCGTGGGTTAGCCTCCTCCCCACCCACTTGTGTGTGTGCACCCATATCGGCAGTCAGGTGAAGCAGTGCAGGTGGTGCAGCAGGCCGCGTGCGCAGCACCACTCGGGCATCTCCTCACTTGCGGATAAATCTTTCGCCTTTTACTAACGATTTCCGTGTGGAGGTGCAGCGCAATGAGTCTCTAGAGTCATTTTTGCACTGGCCCGACGCGTCTCTGCTGTTGGGGCCATTACCTAGGTCAACTCAACTGCCCCCTCCCTCCCCGCCTCGCCACTCATTACACATGCTTATCCTCACACCCTTTGGCCACCTTGCTGGCTGGCTAGCTGGCTGCTGCACGGCGAGAAAGAGGAGAGCGTGTCGGGAAGGTGGGAAGCACGTCAGGTACGTCGCTAGGCAGGTAAGTAGGCAGGCAGGCAGGCAGATATGGAGGTAGTTACGAGGGAGAGGGGGTAGTGCGAGTGGAGAAGCGCCAAATATGGAACGCTTCACGATTTTGCGTGTCATCCTTGCGCAGGGGCCATGCTAATCTTCTCTGTATCGTTCCAATTTTAGTATATGTACCTCCGAGGAGATACGGCCTCGCCGCCGTCGCCTCATACCACATCACCACAACTGCATTGTCTCCCTTTCCGCGACGTCTCGCGCCACCAACTCGCCTCACTTCTCTTCCACCTGATGCCACCCGCACCGCATGCACCAGCCACTTGTTCACACACCACGCCCCCCTTCCACCCACACATGACAGCGCTGCTGCACTCTCTCACACCACTCGCCTCGCCCATTTCAGTAGTATGCACATGTTTGCATGAAGGTGTGCCTTGCGCGCCTGCTGAGGGGCGTATTGGCAGTAGCATGCACAGGCAGCAGAGCAATTGGCCATGGCCACATGCGGCGCTTCGCGTGTGCGTGGGTTAGCCTCCTCCCCACCCACTTGTGTGTGTGCACCCATATCGGCAGTCAGGTGAAGCAGTGCAGGTGGTGCAGCAGGCCGCGTGCGCAGCACCACTCGGGCATCTCCTCACTTGCGGATAAATCTTTCGCCTTTTACTAACGATTTCCGTGTGGAGGTGCAGCGCAATGAGTCTCTAGAGTCATTTTTGCACTGGCCCGACGCGTCTCTGCTGTTGGGGCCATTACCTAGGTCAACTCAACTGCCCCCTCCCTCCCCGCCTCGCCACTCATTACACATGCTTATCCTCACACCCTTTGGCCACCTTGCTGGCTGGCTAGCTGGCTGCTGCACGGCGAGAAAGAGGAGAGCGTGTCGGGAAGGTGGGAAGCACGTCAGGTACGTCGCTAGGCAGGTAAGTAGGCAGGCAGGCGGGCAGGCAGGCATGCAGGCAGGCAGGCAGGCAGATATGGAGGTAGTTACGAGGGAGAGGGGGTAGTGCGAGTGGAGAAGCGCCAAATATGGAACGCTTCACGATTTTGCGTGTCATCCTTGCGCAGGGGCCATGCTAATCTTCTCTGTATCGTTCCAATTTTAGTATATGTACCTCCGAGGAGATACGGCCTCGCCGCCGTCGCCTCATACCACATCACCACAACTGCATTGTCTCCCTTTCCGCGACGTCTCGCGCCACCAACTCGCCTCACTTCTCTTCCACCTGATGCCACCCGCACCGCATGCACCAGCCACTTGTTCACACACCACGCCCCCCTTCCACCCACACATGACAGCGCTGCTGCACTCTCTCACACCACTCGCCTCGCCCATTTCAGTAGTATGCACATGTTTGCATGAAGGTGTGCCTTGCGCGCCTGCTGAGGGGCGTATTGGCAGTAGCATGCACAGGCAGCAGAGCAATTGGCCATGGCCACATGCGGCGCTTCGCGTGTGCGTGGGTTAGCCTCCTCCCCACCCACTTGTGTGTGTGCACCCATATCGGCAGTCAGGTGAAGCAGTGCAGGTGGTGCAGCAGGCCGCGTGCGCAGCACCACTCGGGCATCTCCTCACTTGCGGATAAATCTTTCGCCTTTTACTAAAGATTTCCGTGTGGAGGTGCAGCGCAATGAGTCTCTAGAGTCATTTTTGCACTGGCCCGACGCGTCTCTGCTGTTGGGGCCATTACCTAGGTCAACTCAACTGCCCCCTCCCTCCCCGCCTCGCCACTCATTACACATGCTTATCCTCACACCCTTTGGCCACCTTGCTGGCTGGCTAGCTGGCTGCTGCACGGCGAGAAAGAGGAGAGCGTGTCGGGAAGGTGGGAAGCACGTCAGGTACGTCGCTAGGCAGGTAAGTAGGCAGGCAGGCAGCAGGCAGGCAGGCAGGCAGGCAGGCAGGCAGGCAGGCAGGCAGGCAGGCAGATATGGAGGTAGTTACGAGGGAGAGGGGGTAGTGCGAGTGGAGAAGCGCCAAATATGGAACGCTTCACGATTTTGCGTGTCATCCTTGCGCAGGGGCCATGCTAATCTTCTCTGTATCGTTCCAATTTTAGTATATGTACCTCCGAGGAGATACGGCCTCGCCGCCGTCGCCTCATACCACATCACCACAACTGCATTGTCTCCCTTTCCGCGACGTCTCGCGCCACCAACTCGCCTCACTTCTCTTCCACCTGATGCCACCCGCACCGCATGCACCAGCCACTTGTTCACACACCACGCCCCCCTTCCACCCACACATGACAGCGCTGCTGCACTCTCTCACACCACTCGCCTCGCCCATTTCAGTAGTATGCACATGTTTGCATGAAGGTGTGCCTTGCGCGCCTGCTGAGGGGCGTATTGGCAGTAGCATGCACAGGCAGCAGAGCAATTGGCCATGGCCACATGCGGCGCTTCGCGTGTGCGTGGGTTAGCCTCCTCCCCACCCACTTGTGTGTGTGCACCCATATCGGCAGTCAGGTGAAGCAGTGCAGGTGGTGCAGCAGGCCGCGTGCGCAGCACCACTCGGGCATCTCCTCACTTGCGGATAAATCTTTCGCCTTTTACTAAAGATTTCCGTGTGGAGGTGCAGCGCAATGAGTCTCTAGAGTCATTTTTGCACTGGCCCGACGCGTCTCTGCTGTTGGGGCCATTACCTAGGTCAACTCAACTGCCCCCTCCCTCCCCGCCTCGCCACTCATTACACATGCTTATCCTCACACCCTTTGGCCACCTTGCTGGCTGGCTAGCTGGCTGCTGCACGGCGAGAAAGAGGAGAGCGTGTCGGGAAGGTGGGAAGCACGTCAGGTACGTCGCTAGGCAGGTAAGTAGGCAGGCAGGCAGGCAGGCAGGCAGGCAGGCAGGCAGATATGGAGGTAGTTACGAGGGAGAGGGGGTAGTGCGAGTGGAGAAGCGCCAAATATGGAACGCTTCACGATTTTGCGTGTCATCCTTGCGCAGGGGCCATGCTAATCTTCTCTGTATCGTTCCAATTTTAGTATATGTACCTCCGAGGAGATACGGCCTCGCCGCCGTCGCCTCATACCACATCACCACAACTGCATTGTCTCCCTTTCCGCGACGTCTCGCGCCACCAACTCGCCTCACTTCTCTTCCACCTGATGCCACCCGCACCGCATGCACCAGCCACTTGTTCACACACCACGCCCCCCTTCCACCCACACATGACAGCGCTGCTGCACTCTCTCACACCACTCGCCTCGCCCATTTCAGTAGTATGCACATGTTTGCATGAAGGTGTGCCTTGCGCGCCTGCTGAGGGGCGTATTGGCAGTAGCATGCACAGGCAGCAGAGCAATTGGCCATGGCCACATGCGGCGCTTCGCGTGTGCGTGGGTTAGCCTCCTCCCCACCCACTTGTGTGTGTGCACCCATATCGGCAGTCAGGTGAAGCAGTGCAGGTGGTGCAGCAGGCCGCGTGCGCAGCACCACTCGGGCATCTCCTCACTTGCGGATAAATCTTTCGCCTTTTACTAACGATTTCCGTGTGGAGGTGCAGCGCAATGAGTCTCTAGAGTCATTTTTGCACTGGCCCGACGCGTCTCTGCTGTTGGGGCCATTACCTAGGTCAACTCAACTGCCCCCTCCCTCCCCGCCTCGCCACTCATTACACATGCTTGTCCTCACACCCTTTGGCCACCTTGCTGGCTGGCTAGCTGGCTGCTGCACGGCGAGAAAGAGGAGAGCGAGTCGGGAAGGTGGGAAGCACGTTAGGTACGTCGCTAGGTAGGTAAGTAGGCAGGCAGGCAGGCAGGCAGGCAGGCAGGCAGGCAGGCAGGCAGGCAGGCAGGCAGGCAGGCAGGCAGGCAGGCAGGCAGGCAGGCAGGCAGGCAGATATGGAGGTAGTTACGAGGGAGAGGGGGTAGTGCGAGTGGAGAAGCGCCAAATATGGAACGCTTCACGATTTTGCGTGTCATCCTTGCGCAGGGGCCATGCTAATCTTCTCTGTATCGTTCCAATTTTAGTATATGTACCTCCGAGGAGATACGGCCTCGCCGCCGTCGCCTCATACCACATCACCACAACTGCATTGTCTCCCTTTCCGCGACGTCTCGCGCCACCAACTCGCCTCACTTCTCTTCCACCTGATGCCACCCGCACCGCATGCACCAGCCACTTGTTCACACACCACGCCCCCCTTCCACCCACACATGACAGCGCTGCTGCACTCTCTCACACCACTCGCCTCGCCCATTTCAGTAGTATGCACATGTTTGCATGAAGGTGTGCCTTGCGCGCCTGCTGAGGGGCGTATTGGCAGTAGCATGCACAGGCAGCAGAGCAATTGGCCATGGCCACATGCGGCGCTTCGCGTGTGCGTGGGTTAGCCTCCTCCCCACCCACTTGTGTGTGTGCACCCATATCGGCAGTCAGGTGAAGCAGTGCAGGTGGTGCAGCAGGCCGCGTGCGCAGCACCACTCGGGCATCTCCTCACTTGCGGATAAATCTTTCGCCTTTTACTAACGATTTCCGTGTGGAGGTGCAGCGCAATGAGTCTCTAGAGTCATTTTTGCACTGGCCCGACGCGTCTCTGCTGTTGGGGCCATTACCTAGGTCAACTCAACTGCCCCCTCCCTCCCCGCCTCGCCACTCATTACACATGCTTATCCTCACACCCTTTGGCCACCTTGCTGGCTGGCTAGCTGGCTGCTGCACGGCGAGAAAGAGGAGAGCGTGTCGGGAAGGTGGGAAGCACGTCAGGTACGTCGCTAGGCAGGTAAGTAGGCAGGCAGGCGGGCAGGCATGCAGGCAGGCAGGCAGGCAGGCAGGCAGGCAGATATGGAGGTAGTTACGAGGGAGAGGGGGTAGTGCGAGTGGAGAAGCGCCAAATATGGAACGCTTCACGATTTTGCGTGTCATCCTTGCGCAGGGGCCATGCTAATCTTCTCTGTATCGTTCCAATTTTAGTATATGTACCTCCGAGGAGATACGGCCTCGCCGCCGTCGCCTCATACCACATCACCACAACTGCATTGTCTCCCTTTCCGCGACGTCTCGCGCCACCAACTCGCCTCACTTCTCTTCCACCTGATGCCACCCGCACCGCATGCACCAGCCACTTGTTCACACACCACGCCCCCCTTCCACCCACACATGACAGCGCTGCTGCACTCTCTCACACCACTCGCCTCGCCCATTTCAGTAGTATGCACATGTTTGCATGAAGGTGTGCCTTGCGCGCCTGCTGAGGGGCGTATTGGCAGTAGCATGCACAGGCAGCAGAGCAATTGGCCATGGCCACATGCGGCGCTTCGCGTGTGCGTGGGTTAGCCTCCTCCCCACCCACTTGTGTGTGTGCACCCATATCGGCAGTCAGGTGAAGCAGTGCAGGTGGTGCAGCAGGCCGCGTGCGCAGCACCACTCGGGCATCTCCTCACTTGCGGATAAATCTTTCGCCTTTTACTAAAGATTTCCGTGTGGAGGTGCAGCGCAATGAGTCTCTAGAGTCATTTTTGCACTGGCCCGACGCGTCTCTGCTGTTGGGGCCATTACCTAGGTCAACTCAACTGCCGCCTCCCTCCCCGCCTCGCCACTCATTACACATGCTTATCCTCACACCCTTTGGCCACCTTGCTGGCTGGCTAGCTGGCTGCTGCACGGCGAGAAAGAGGAGAGCGTGTCGGGAAGGTGGGAAGCACGTCAGGTACGTCGCTAGGCAGGTAAGTAGGCAGGCAGGCGGGCAGGCAGGCAGATATGGAGGTAGTTACGAGGGAGAGGGGGTAGTGCGAGTGGAGAAGCGCCAAATATGGAACGCTTCACGATTTTGCGTGTCATCCTTGCGCAGGGGCCATGCTAATCTTCTCTGTATCGTTCCAATTTTAGTATATGTACCTCCGAGGAGATACGGCCTCGCCGCCGTCGCCTCATACCACATCACCACAACTGCATTGTCTCCCTTTCCGCGACGTCTCGCGCCACCAACTCGCCTCACTTCTCTTCCACCTGATGCCACCCGCACCGCATGCACCAGCCACTTGTTCACACACCACGCCCCCCTTCCACCCACACATGACAGCGCTGCTGCACTCTCTCACACCACTCGCCTCGCCCATTTCAGTAGTATGCACATGTTTGCATGAAGGTGTGCCTTGCGCGCCTGCTGAGGGGCGTATTGGCAGTAGCATGCACAGGCAGCAGAGCAATTGGCCATGGCCACATGCGGCGCTTCGCGTGTGCGTGGGTTAGCCTCCTCCCCACCCACTTGTGTGTGTGCACCCATATCGGCAGTCAGGTGAAGCAGTGCAGGTGGTGCAGCAGGCCGCGTGCGCAGCACCACTCGGGCATCTCCTCACTTGCGGATAAATCTTTCGCCTTTTACTAACGATTTCCGTGTGGAGGTGCAGCGCAATGAGTCTCTAGAGTCATTTTTGCACTGGCCCGACGCGTCTCTGCTGTTGGGGCCATTACCTAGGTCAACTCAACTGCCCCCTCCCTCCCCGCCTCGCCACTCATTACACATGCTTATCCTCACACCCTTTGGCCACCTTGCTGGCTGGCTAGCTGGCTGCTGCACGGCGAGAAAGAGGAGAGCGTGTCGGGAAGGTGGGAAGCACGTCAGGTACGTCGCTAGGCAGGTAAGTAGGCAGGCAGGCAGGCAGGCAGGCAGGCAGGCAGATATGGAGGTAGTTACGAGGGAGAGGGGGTAGTGCGAGTGGAGAAGCGCCAAATATGGAACGCTTCACGATTTTGCGTGTCATCCTTGCGCAGGGGCCATGCTAATCTTCTCTGTATCGTTCCAATTTTAGTATATGTACCTCCGAGGAGATACGGCCTCGCCGCCGTCGCCTCATACCACATCACCACAACTGCATTGTCTCCCTTTCCGCGACGTCTCGCGCCACCAACTCGCCTCACTTCTCTTCCACCTGATGCCACCCGCACCGCATGCACCAGCCACTTGTTCACACACCACGCCCCCCTTCCACCCACACATGACAGCGCTGCTGCACTCTCTCACACCACTCGCCTCGCCCATTTCAGTAGTATGCACATGTTTGCATGAAGGTGTGCCTTGCGCGCCTGCTGAGGGGCGTATTGGCAGTAGCATGCACAGGCAGCAGAGCAATTGGCCATGGCCACATGCGGCGCTTCGCGTGTGCGTGGGTTAGCCTCCTCCCCACCCACTTGTGTGTGTGCACCCATATCGGCAGTCAGGTGAAGCAGTGCAGGTGGTGCAGCAGGCCGCGTGCGCAGCACCACTCGGGCATCTCCTCACTTGCGGATAAATCTTTCGCCTTTTACTAAAGATTTCCGTGTGGAGGTGCAGCGCAATGAGTCTCTAGAGTCATTTTTGCACTGGCCCGACGCGTCTCTGCTGTTGGGGCCATTACCTAGGTCAACTCAACTGCCGCCTCCCTCCCCGCCTCGCCACTCATTACACATGCTTATCCTCACACCCTTTGGCCACCTTGCTGGCTGGCTAGCTGGCTGCTGCACGGCGAGAAAGAGGAGAGCGTGTCGGGAAGGTGGGAAGCACGTCAGGTACGTCGCTAGGCAGGTAAGTAGGCAGGCAGGCAGGCAGGCAGGCAGGCAGGCAGGCAGGCAGGCAGGCAGGCAGGCAGGCAGGCAGGCAGGCAGGCAGGCAGGGCACAAGGCACAGATATGGAGGTAGTTACGAGGGAGAGGGGGTAGTGCGAGTGGAGAAGCGCCAAATATGGAACGCTTCACGATTTTGCGTGTCATCCTTGCGCAGGGGCCATGCTAATCTTCTCTGTATCGTTCCAATTTTAGTATATGTACCTCCGAGGAGATACGGCCTCGCCGCCGTCGCCTCATACCACATCACCACAACTGCATTGTCTCCCTTTCCGCGACGTCTCGCGCCACCAACTCGCCTCACTTCTCTTCCACCTGATGCCACCCGCACCGCATGCACCAGCCACTTGTTCACACACCACGCCCCCCTTCCACCCACACATGACAGCGCTGCTGCACTCTCTCACACCACTCGCCTCGCCCATTTCAGTAGTATGCACATGTTTGCATGAAGGTGTGCCTTGCGCGCCTGCTGAGGGGCGTATTGGCAGTAGCATGCACAGGCAGCAGAGCAATTGGCCATGGCCACATGCGGCGCTTCGCGTGTGCGTGGGTTAGCCTCCTCCCCACCCACTTGTGTGTGTGCACCCATATCGGCAGTCAGGTGAAGCAGTGCAGGTGGTGCAGCAGGCCGCGTGCGCAGCACCACTCGGGCATCTCCTCACTTGCGGATAAATCTTTCGCCTTTTACTAACGATTTCCGTGTGGAGGTGCAGCGCAATGAGTCTCTAGAGTCATTTTTGCACTGGCCCGACGCGTCTCTGCTGTTGGGGCCATTACCTAGGTCAACTCAACTGCCCCCTCCCTCCCCGCCTCGCCACTCATTACACATGCTTATCCTCACACCCTTTGGCCACCTTGCTGGCTGGCTAGCTGGCTGCTGCACGGCGAGAAAGAGGAGAGCGAGTCGGGAAGGTGGGAAGCACGTTAGGTACGTCGCTAGGCAGGTAAGTAGGCAGGCAGGCAGGCAGGCAGATATGGAGGTAGTTACGAGGGAGAGGGGGTAGTGCGAGTGGAGAAGCGACAAATATGGAACGCTTCACGATTTTGCGTGTCATCCTTGCGCAGGGGCCATGCTAATCTTCTCTGTATCGTTCCAATTTTAGTATATGTACCTCCGAGGAGATACGGCCTCGCCGCCGTCGCCTCATACCACATCACCACAACTGCATTGTCTCCCTTTCCGCGACGTCTCGCGCCACCAACTCGCCTCACTTCTCTTCCACCTGATGCCACCCGCACCGCATGCACCAGCCACTTGTTCACACACCACGCCCCCCTTCCACCCACACATGACAGCGCTGCTGCACTCTCTCACACCACTCGCCTCGCCCATTTCAGTAGTATGCACATGTTTGCATGAAGGTGTGCCTTGCGCGCCTGCTGAGGGGCGTATTGGCAGTAGCATGCACAGGCAGCAGAGCAATTGGCCATGGCCACATGCGGCGCTTCGCGTGTGCGTGGGTTAGCCTCCTCCCCACCCACTTGTGTGTGTGCACCCATATCGGCAGTCAGGTGAAGCAGTGCAGGTGGTGCAGCAGGCCGCGTGCGCAGCACCACTCGGGCATCTCCTCACTTGCGGATAAATCTTTCGCCTTTTACTAAAGATTTCCGTGTGGAGGTGCAGCGCAATGAGTCTCTAGAGTCATTTTTGCACTGGCCCGACGCGTCTCTGCTGTTGGGGCCATTACCTAGGTCAACTCAACTGCCCCCTCCCTCCCCGCCTCGCCACTCATTACACATGCTTATCCTCACACCCTTTGGCCACCTTGCTGGCTGGCTAGCTGGCTGCTGCACGGCGAGAAAGAGGAGAGCGTGTCGGGAAGGTGGGAAGCACGTCAGGTACGTCGCTAGGCAGGTAAGTAGGCAGGCAGGCAGGCAGGCAGGCAGGCAGGCAGGCAGGCAGGCAGGCAGGCAGGCAGATATGGAGGTAGTTACGAGGGAGAGGGGGTAGTGCGAGTGGAGAAGCGCCAAATATGGAACGCTTCACGATTTTGCGTGTCATCCTTGCGCAGGGGCCATGCTAATCTTCTCTGTATCGTTCCAATTTTAGTATATGTACCTCCGAGGAGATACGGCCTCGCCGCCGTCGCCTCATACCACATCACCACAACTGCATTGTCTCCCTTTCCGCGACGTCTCGCGCCACCAACTCGCCTCACTTCTCTTCCACCTGATGCCACCCGCACCGCATGCACCAGCCACTTGTTCACACACCACGCCCCCCTTCCACCCACACATGACAGCGCTGCTGCACTCTCTCACACCACTCGCCTCGCCCATTTCAGTAGTATGCACATGTTTGCATGAAGGTGTGCCTTGCGCGCCTGCTGAGGGGCGTATTGGCAGTAGCATGCACAGGCAGCAGAGCAATTGGCCATGGCCACATGCGGCGCTTCGCGTGTGCGTGGGTTAGCCTCCTCCCCACCCACTTGTGTGTGTGCACCCATATCGGCAGTCAGGTGAAGCAGTGCAGGTGGTGCAGCAGGCCGCGTGCGCAGCACCACTCGGGCATCTCCTCACTTGCGGATAAATCTTTCGCCTTTTACTAACGATTTCCGTGTGGAGGTGCAGCGCAATGAGTCTCTAGAGTCATTTTTGCACTGGCCCGACGCGTCTCTGCTGTTGGGGCCATTACCTAGGTCAACTCAACTGCCCCCTCCCTCCCCGCCTCGCCACTCATTACACATGCTTATCCTCACACCCTTTGGCCACCTTGCTGGCTGGCTAGCTGGCTGCTGCACGGCGAGAAAGAGGAGAGCGAGTCGGGAAGGTGGGAAGCACGTTAGGTACGTCGCTAGGTAGGTAAGTAGGCAGGCAGGCAGGCAGGCAGGCAGGCAGGCAGATATGGAGGTAGTTACGAGGGAGAGGGGGTAGTGCGAGTGGAGAAGCGACAAATATGGAACGCTTCACGATTTTGCGTGTCATCCTTGCGCAGGGGCCATGCTAATCTTCTCTGTATCGTTCCAATTTTAGTATATGTACCTCCGAGGAGATACGGCCTCGCCGCCGTCGCCTCATACCACATCACCACAACTGCATTGTCTCCCTTTCCGCGACGTCTCGCGCCACCAACTCGCCTCACTTCTCTTCCACCTGATGCCACCCGCACCGCATGCACCAGCCACTTGTTCACACACCACGCCCCCCTTCCACCCACACATGACAGCGCTGCTGCACTCTCTCACACCACTCGCCTCGCCCATTTCAGTAGTATGCACATGTTTGCATGAAGGTGTGCCTTGCGCGCCTGCTGAGGGGCGTATTGGCAGTAGCATGCACAGGCAGCAGAGCAATTGGCCATGGCCACATGCGGCGCTTCGCGTGTGCGTGGGTTAGCCTCCTCCCCACCCACTTGTGTGTGTGCACCCATATCGGCAGTCAGGTGAAGCAGTGCAGGTGGTGCAGCAGGCCGCGTGCGCAGCACCACTCGGGCATCTCCTCACTTGCGGATAAATCTTTCGCCTTTTACTAAAGATTTCCGTGTGGAGGTGCAGCGCAATGAGTCTCTAGAGTCATTTTTGCACTGGCCCGACGCGTCTCTGCTGTTGGGGCCATTACCTAGGTCAACTCAACTGCCCCCTCCCTCCCCGCCTCGCCACTCATTACACATGCTTGTCCTCACACCCTTTGGCCACCTTGCTGGCTGGCTAGCTGGCTGCTGCACGGCGAGAAAGAGGAGAGCGAGTCGGGAAGGTGGGAAGCACGTTAGGTACGTCGCTAGGTAGGTAAGTAGGCAGGCAGGCAGGCAGGCAGGCAGGCAGGCAGGCAGATATGGAGGTAGTTACGAGGGAGAGGGGGTAGTGCGAGTGGAGAAGCGACAAATATGGAACGCTTCACGATTTTGCGTGTCATCCTTGCGCAGGGGCCATGCTAATCTTCTCTGTATCGTTCCAATTTTAGTATATGTACCTCCGAGGAGATACGGCCTCGCCGCCGTCGCCTCATACCACATCACCACAACTGCATTGTCTCCCTTTCCGCGACGTCTCGCGCCACCAACTCGCCTCACTTCTCTTCCACCTGATGCCACCCGCACCGCATGCACCAGCCACTTGTTCACACACCACGCCCCCCTTCCACCCACACATGACAGCGCTGCTGCACTCTCTCACACCACTCGCCTCGCCCATTTCAGTAGTATGCACATGTTTGCATGAAGGTGTGCCTTGCGCGCCTGCTGAGGGGCGTATTGGCAGTAGCATGCACAGGCAGCAGAGCAATTGGCCATGGCCACATGCGGCGCTTCGCGTGTGCGTGGGTTAGCCTCCTCCCCACCCACTTGTGTGTGTGCACCCATATCGGCAGTCAGGTGAAGCAGTGCAGGTGGTGCAGCAGGCCGCGTGCGCAGCACCACTCGGGCATCTCCTCACTTGCGGATAAATCTTTCGCCTTTTACTAACGATTTCCGTGTGGAGGTGCAGCGCAATGAGTCTCTAGAGTCATTTTTGCACTGGCCCGACGCGTCTCTGCTGTTGGGGCCATTACCTAGGTCAACTCAACTGCCCCCTCCCTCCCCGCCTCGCCACTCATTACACATGCTTATCCTCACACCCTTTGGCCACCTTGCTGGCTGGCTAGCTGGCTGCTGCACGGCGAGAAAGAGGAGAGCGTGTCGGGAAGGTGGGAAGCACGTCAGGTACGTCGCTAGGCAGGTAAGTAGGCAGGCAGGCAGGCAGGCAGGCATGCAGGCAGGCAGGCAGGCAGGCAGGCAGGCAGGCAGGCAGATATGGAGGTAGTTACGAGGGAGAGGGGGTAGTGCGAGTGGAGAAGCGCCAAATATGGAACGCTTCACGATTTTGCGTGTCATCCTTGCGCAGGGGCCATGCTAATCTTCTCTGTATCGTTCCAATTTTAGTATATGTACCTCCGAGGAGATACGGCCTCGCCGCCGTCGCCTCATACCACATCACCACAACTGCATTGTCTCCCTTTCCGCGACGTCTCGCGCCACCAACTCGCCTCACTTCTCTTCCACCTGATGCCACCCGCACCGCATGCACCAGCCACTTGTTCACACACCACGCCCCCCTTCCACCCACACATGACAGCGCTGCTGCACTCTCTCACACCACTCGCCTCGCCCATTTCAGTAGTATGCACATGTTTGCATGAAGATGTGCCTTGCGCGCCTGCTGAGGGGCGTATTGGCAGTAGCATGCACAGGCAGCAGAGCAATTGGCCATGGCCACATGCGGCGCTTCGCGTGTGCGTGGGTTAGCCTCCTCCCCACCCACTTGTGTGTGTGCACCCATATCGGCAGTCAGGTGAAGCAGTGCAGGTGGTGCAGCAGGCCGCGTGCGCAGCACCACTCGGGCATCTCCTCACTTGCGGATAAATCTTTCGCCTTTTACTAAAGATTTCCGTGTGGAGGTGCAGCGCAATGAGTCTCTAGAGTCATTTTTGCACTGGCCCGACGCGTCTCTGCTGTTGGGGCCATTACCTAGGTCAACTCAACTGCCCCCTCCCTCCCCGCCTCGCCACTCATTACACATGCTTATCCTCACACCCTTTGGCCACCTTGCTGGCTGGCTAGCTGGCTGCTGCACGGCGAGAAAGAGGAGAGCGTGTCGGGAAGGTGGGAAGCACGTCAGGTACGTCGCTAGGCAGGTAAGTAGGCAGGCATGCAGGCAGGCAGGCAGGCAGGCAGGCAGATATGGAGGTAGTTACGAGGGAGAGGGGGTAGTGCGAGTGGAGAAGCGCCAAATATGGAACGCTTCACGATTTTGCGTGTCATCCTTGCGCAGGGGCCATGCTAATCTTCTCTGTATCGTTCCAATTTTAGTATATGTACCTCCGAGGAGATACGGCCTCGCCGCCGTCGCCTCATACCACATCACCACAACTGCATTGTCTCCCTTTCCGCGACGTCTCGCGCCACCAACTCGCCTCACTTCTCTTCCACCTGATGCCACCCGCACCGCATGCACCAGCCACTTGTTCACACACCACGCCCCCCTTCCACCCACACATGACAGCGCTGCTGCACTCTCTCACACCACTCGCCTCGCCCATTTCAGTAGTATGCACATGTTTGCATGAAGGTGTGCCTTGCGCGCCTGCTGAGGGGCGTATTGGCAGTAGCATGCACAGGCAGCAGAGCAATTGGCCATGGCCACATGCGGCGCTTCGCGTGTGCGTGGGTTAGCCTCCTCCCCACCCACTTGTGTGTGTGCACCCATATCGGCAGTCAGGTGAAGCAGTGCAGGTGGTGCAGCAGGCCGCGTGCGCAGCACCACTCGGGCATCTCCTCACTTGCGGATAAATCTTTCGCCTTTTACTAAAGATTTCCGTGTGGAGGTGCAGCGCAATGAGTCTCTAGAGTCATTTTTGCACTGGCCCGACGCGTCTCTGCTGTTGGGGCCATTACCTAGGTCAACTCAACTGCCCCCTCCCTCCCCGCCTCGCCACTCATTACACATGCTTATCCTCACACCCTTTGGCCACCTTGCTGGCTGGCTAGCTGGCTGCTGCACGGCGAGAAAGAGGAGAGCGTGTCGGGAAGGTGGGAAGCACGTCAGGTACGTCGCTAGGCAGGTAAGTAGGCAGGCAGGCAGGCAGGCAGGCAGGCAGGCAGGCAGGCAGATATGGAGGTAGTTACGAGGGAGAGGGGGTAGTGCGAGTGGAGAAGCGCCAAATATGGAACGCTTCACGATATTGCGTGTCATCCTTGCGCAGGGGCCATGCTAATCTTCTCTGTATCGTTCCAATTTTAGTATATGTACCTCCGAGGAGATACGGCCTCGCCGCCGTCGCCTCATACCACATCACCACAACTGCATTGTCTCCCTTTCCGCGACGTCTCGCGCCACCAACTCGCCTCACTTCTCTTCCACCTGATGCCACCCGCACCGCATGCACCAGCCACTTGTTCACACACCACGCCCCCCTTCCACCCACACATGACAGCGCTGCTGCACTCTCTCACACCACTCGCCTCGCCCATTTCAGTAGTATGCACATGTTTGCATGAAGGTGTGCCTTGCGCGCCTGCTGAGGGGCGTATTGGCAGTAGCATGCACAGGCAGCAGAGCAATTGGCCATGGCCACATGCGGCGCTTCGCGTGTGCGTGGGTTAGCCTCCTCCCCACCCACTTGTGTGTGTGCACCCATATCGGCAGTCAGGTGAAGCAGTGCAGGTGGTGCAGCAGGCCGCGTGCGCAGCACCACTCGGGCATCTCCTCACTTGCGGATAAATCTTTCGCCTTTTACTAAAGATTTCCGTGTGGAGGTGCAGCGCAATGAGTCTCTAGAGTCATTTTTGCACTGGCCCGACGCGTCTCTGCTGTTGGGGCCATTACCTAGGTCAACTCAACTGCCCCCTCCCTCCCCGCCTCGCCACTCATTACACATGCTTGTCCTCACACCCTTTGGCCACCTTGCTGGCTGGCTAGCTGGCTGCTGCACGGCGAGAAAGAGGAGAGCGAGTCGGGAAGGTGGGAAGCACGTTAGGTACGTCGCTAGGTAGGTAAGTAGGCAGGCAGGCAGGCAGGCAGGCAGGCAGATATGGAGGTAGTTACGAGGGAGAGGGGGTAGTGCGAGTGGAGAAGCGACAAATATGGAACGCTTCACGATTTTGCGTGTCATCCTTGCGCAGGGGCCATGCTAATCTTCTCTGTATCGTTCCAATTTTAGTATATGTACCTCCGAGGAGATACGGCCTCGCCGCCGTCGCCTCATACCACATCACCACAACTGCATTGTCTCCCTTTCCGCGACGTCTCGCGCCACCAACTCGCCTCACTTCTCTTCCACCTGATGCCACCCGCACCGCATGCACCAGCCACTTGTTCACACACCACGCCCCCCTTCCACCCACACATGACAGCGCTGCTGCACTCTCTCACACCACTCGCCTCGCCCATTTCAGTAGTATGCACATGTTTGCATGAAGGTGTGCCTTGCGCGCCTGCTGAGGGGCGTATTGGCAGTAGCATGCACAGGCAGCAGAGCAATTGGCCATGGCCACATGCGGCGCTTCGCGTGTGCGTGGGTTAGCCTCCTCCCCACCCACTTGTGTGTGTGCACCCATATCGGCAGTCAGGTGAAGCAGTGCAGGTGGTGCAGCAGGCCGCGTGCGCAGCACCACTCGGGCATCTCCTCACTTGCGGATAAATCTTTCGCCTTTTACTAACGATTTCCGTGTGGAGGTGCAGCGCAATGAGTCTCTAGAGTCATTTTTGCACTGGCCCGACGCGTCTCTGCTGTTGGGGCCATTACCTAGGTCAACTCAACTGCCCCCTCCCTCCCCGCCTCGCCACTCATTACACATGCTTATCCTCACACCCTTTGGCCACCTTGCTGGCTGGCTAGCTGGCTGCTGCACGGCGAGAAAGAGGAGAGCGTGTCGGGAAGGTGGGAAGCACGTCAGGTACGTCGCTAGGCAGGTAAGTAGGCAGGCAGGCAGGCAGGCAGGCAGGCAGGCAGGCAGGCAGGCAGGCAGGCAGGCAGGCAGGCAGGCAGGCAGGCAGATATGGAGGTAGTTACGAGGGAGAGGGGGTAGTGCGAGTGGAGAAGCGCCAAATATGGAACGCTTCACGATTTTGCGTGTCATCCTTGCGCAGGGGCCATGCTAATCTTCTCTGTATCGTTCCAATTTTAGTATATGTACCTCCGAGGAGATACGGCCTCGCCGCCGTCGCCTCATACCACATCACCACAACTGCATTGTCTCCCTTTCCGCGACGTCTCGCGCCACCAACTCGCCTCACTTCTCTTCCACCTGATGCCACCCGCACCGCATGCACCAGCCACTTGTTCACACACCACGCCCCCCTTCCACCCACACATGACAGCGCTGCTGCACTCTCTCACACCACTCGCCTCGCCCATTTCAGTAGTATGCACATGTTTGCATGAAGGTGTGCCTTGCGCGCCTGCTGAGGGGCGTATTGGCAGTAGCATGCACAGGCAGCAGAGCAATTGGCCATGGCCACATGCGGCGCTTCGCGTGTGCGTGGGTTAGCCTCCTCCCCACCCACTTGTGTGTGTGCACCCATATCGGCAGTCAGGTGAAGCAGTGCAGGTGGTGCAGCAGGCCGCGTGCGCAGCACCACTCGGGCATCTCCTCACTTGCGGATAAATCTTTCGCCTTTTACTAACGATTTCCGTGTGGAGGTGCAGCGCAATGAGTCTCTAGAGTCATTTTTGCACTGGCCCGACGCGTCTCTGCTGTTGGGGCCATTACCTAGGTCAACTCAACTGCCCCCTCCCTCCCCGCCTCGCCACTCATTACACATGCTTATCCTCACACCCTTTGGCCACCTTGCTGGCTGGCTAGCTGGCTGCTGCACGGCGAGAAAGAGGAGAGCGTGTCGGGAAGGTGGGAAGCACGTCAGGTACGTCGCTAGGCAGGCGGGCAGGCAGGCATGCAGGCAGGCAGGCAGGCAGATATGGAGGTAGTTACGAGGGAGAGGGGGTAGTGCGAGTGGAGAAGCGACAAATATGGAACGCTTCACGATTTTGCGTGTCATCCTTGCGCAGGGGCCATGCTAATCTTCTCTGTATCGTTCCAATTTTAGTATATGTACCTCCGAGGAGATACGGCCTCGCCGCCGTCGCCTCATACCACATCACCACAACTGCATTGTCTCCCTTTCCGCGACGTCTCGCGCCACCAACTCGCCTCACTTCTCTTCCACCTGATGCCACCCGCACCGCATGCACCAGCCACTTGTTCACACACCACGCCCCCCTTCCACCCACACATGACAGCGCTGCTGCACTCTCTCACACCACTCGCCTCGCCCATTTCAGTAGTATGCACATGTTTGCATGAAGGTGTGCCTTGCGCGCCTGCTGAGGGGCGTATTGGCAGTAGCATGCACAGGCAGCAGAGCAATTGGCCATGGCCACATGCGGCGCTTCGCGTGTGCGTGGGTTAGCCTCCTCCCCACCCACTTGTGTGTGTGCACCCATATCGGCAGTCAGGTGAAGCAGTGCAGGTGGTGCAGCAGGCCGCGTGCGCAGCACCACTCGGGCATCTCCTCACTTGCGGATAAATCTTTCGCCTTTTACTAACGATTTCCGTGTGGAGGTGCAGCGCAATGAGTCTCTAGAGTCATTTTTGCACTGGCCCGACGCGTCTCTGCTGTTGGGGCCATTACCTAGGTCAACTCAACTGCCCCCTCCCTCCCCGCCTCGCCACTCATTACACATGCTTATCCTCACACCCTTTGGCCACCTTGCTGGCTGGCTAGCTGGCTGCTGCACGGCGAGAAAGAGGAGAGCGTGTCGGGAAGGTGGGAAGCACGTCAGGTACGTCGCTAGGCAGGTAAGTAGGCAGGCAGGCAGGCAGGCAGGCAGGCAGATATGGAGGTAGTTACGAGGGAGAGGGGGTAGTGCGAGTGGAGAAGCGCCAAATATGGAACGCTTCACGATTTTGCGTGTCATCCTTGCGCAGGGGCCATGCTAATCTTCTCTGTATCGTTCCAATTTTAGTATATGTACCTCCGAGGAGATACGGCCTCGCCGCCGTCGCCTCATACCACATCACCACAACTGCATTGTCTCCCTTTCCGCGACGTCTCGCGCCACCAACTCGCCTCACTTCTCTTCCACCTGATGCCACCCGCACCGCATGCACCAGCCACTTGTTCACACACCACGCCCCCCTTCCACCCACACATGACAGCGCTGCTGCACTCTCTCACACCACTCGCCTCGCCCATTTCAGTAGTATGCACATGTTTGCATGAAGGTGTGCCTTGCGCGCCTGCTGAGGGGCGTATTGGCAGTAGCATGCACAGGCAGCAGAGCAATTGGCCATGGCCACATGCGGCGCTTCGCGTGTGCGTGGGTTAGCCTCCTCCCCACCCACTTGTGTGTGTGCACCCATATCGGCAGTCAGGTGAAGCAGTGCAGGTGGTGCAGCAGGCCGCGTGCGCAGCACCACTCGGGCATCTCCTCACTTGCGGATAAATCTTTCGCCTTTTACTAACGATTTCCGTGTGGAGGTGCAGCGCAATGAGTCTCTAGAGTCATTTTTGCACTGGCCCGACGCGTCTCTGCTGTTGGGGCCATTACCTAGGTCAACTCAACTGCCCCCTCCCTCCCCGCCTCGCCACTCATTACACATGCTTATCCTCACACCCTTTGGCCACCTTGCTGGCTGGCTAGCTGGCTGCTGCACGGCGAGAAAGAGGAGAGCGTGTCGGGAAGGTGGGAAGCACGTCAGGTACGTCGCTAGGCAGGTAAGTATGCAGGCAGGCGGGCAGGCAGGCAGATATGGAGGTAGTTACGAGGGAGAGGGGGTAGTGCGAGTGGAGAAGCGCCAAATATGGAACGCTTCACGATTTTGCGTGTCATCCTTGCGCAGGGGCCATGCTAATCTTCTCTGTATCGTTCCAATTTTAGTATATGTACCTCCGAGGAGATACGGCCTCGCCGCCGTCGCCTCATACCACATCACCACAACTGCATTGTCTCCCTTTCCGCGACGTCTCGCGCCACCAACTCGCCTCACTTCTCTTCCACCTGATGCCACCCGCACCGCATGCACCAGCCACTTGTTCACACACCACGCCCCCCTTCCACCCACACATGACAGCGCTGCTGCACTCTCTCACACCACTCGCCTCGCCCATTTCAGTAGTATGCACATGTTTGCATGAAGGTGTGCCTTGCGCGCCTGCTGAGGGGCGTATTGGCAGTAGCATGCACAGGCAGCAGAGCAATTGGCCATGGCCACATGCGGCTCTTCGCGTGTGCGTGGGTTAGCCTCCTCCCCACCCACTTGTGTGTGTGCACCCATATCGGCAGTCAGGTGAAGCAGTGCAGGTGGTGCAGCAGGCCGCGTGCGCAGCACCACTCGGGCATCTCCTCACTTGCGGATAAATCTTTCGCCTTTTACTAAAGATTTCCGTGTGGAGGTGCAGCGCAATGAGTCTCTAGAGTCATTTTTGCACTGGCCCGACGCGTCTCTGCTGTTGGGGCCATTACCTAGGTCAACTCAACTGCCCCCTCCCTCCCCGCCTCGCCACTCATTACACATGCTTATCCTCACACCCTTTGGCCACCTTGCTGGCTGGCTAGCTGGCTGCTGCACGGCGAGAAAGAGGAGAGCGAGTCGGGAAGGTGGGAAGCACGTCAGGTACGTCGCTAGGCAGGTAAGTAGGCAGGCAGGCGGGCAGGCAGGCAGATATGGAGGTAGTTACGAGGGAGAGGGGGTAGTGCGAGTGGAGAAGCGCCAAATATGGAACGCTTCACGATTTTGCGTGTCATCCTTGCGCAGGGGCCATGCTAATCTTCTCTGTATCGTTCCAATTTTAGTATATGTACCTCCGAGGAGATACGGCCTCGCCGCCGTCGCCTCATACCACATCACCACAACTGCATTGTCTCCCTTTCCGCGACGTCTCGCGCCACCAACTCGCCTCACTTCTCTTCCACCTGATGCCACCCGCACCGCATGCACCAGCCACTTGTTCACACACCACGCCCCCCTTCCACCCACACATGACAGCGCTGCTGCACTCTCTCACACCACTCGCCTCGCCCATTTCAGTAGTATGCACATGTTTGCATGAAGGTGTGCCTTGCGCGCCTGCTGAGGGGCGTATTGGCAGTAGCATGCACAGGCAGCAGAGCAATTGGCCATGGCCACATGCGGCGCTTCGCGTGTGCGTGGGTTAGCCTCCTCCCCACCCACTTGTGTGTGTGCACCCATATCGGCAGTCAGGTGAAGCAGTGCAGGTGGTGCAGCAGGCCGCGTGCGCAGCACCACTCGGGCATCTCCTCACTTGCGGATAAATCTTTCGCCTTTTACTAAAGATTTCCGTGTGGAGGTGCAGCGCAATGAGTCTCTAGAGTCATTTTTGCACTGGCCCGACGCGTCTCTGCTGTTGGGGCCATTACCTAGGTCAACTCAACTGCCCCCTCCCTCCCCGCCTCGCCACTCATTACACATGCTTATCCTCACACCCTTTGGCCACCTTGCTGGCTGGCTAGCTGGCTGCTGCACGGCGAGAAAGAGGAGAGCGTGTCGGGAAGGTGGGAAGCACGTCAGGTACGTCGCTAGGCAGGTAAGTAGGCAGGCAGGCAGGCAGGCAGATATGGAGGTAGTTACGAGGGAGAGGGGGTAGTGCGAGTGGAGAAGCGCCAAATATGGAACGCTTCACGATTTTGCGTGTCATCCTTGCGCAGGGGCCATGCTAATCTTCTCTGTATCGTTCCAATTTTAGTATATGTACCTCCGAGGAGATACGGCCTCGCCGCCGTCGCCTCATACCACATCACCACAACTGCATTGTCTCCCTTTCCGCGACGTCTCGCGCCACCAACTCGCCTCACTTCTCTTCCACCTGATGCCACCCGCACCGCATGCACCAGCCACTTGTTCACACACCACGCCCCCCTTCCACCCACACATGACAGCGCTGCTGCACTCTCTCACACCACTCGCCTCGCCCATTTCAGTAGTATGCACATGTTTGCATGAAGGTGTGCCTTGCGCGCCTGCTGAGGGGCGTATTGGCAGTAGCATGCACAGGCAGCAGAGCAATTGGCCATGGCCACATGCGGCGCTTCGCGTGTGCGTGGGTTAGCCTCCTCCCCACCCACTTGTGTGTGTGCACCCATATCGGCAGTCAGGTGAAGCAGTGCAGGTGGTGCAGCAGGCCGCGTGCGCAGCACCACTCGGGCATCTCCTCACTTGCGGATAAATCTTTCGCCTTTTACTAAAGATTTCCGTGTGGAGGTGCAGCGCAATGAGTCTCTAGAGTCATTTTTGCACTGGCCCGACGCGTCTCTGCTGTTGGGGCCATTACCTAGGTCAACTCAACTGCCCCCTCCCTCCCCGCCTCGCCACTCATTACACATGCTTATCCTCACACCCTTTGGCCACCTTGCTGGCTGGCTAGCTGGCTGCTGCACGGCGAGAAAGAGGAGAGCGTGTCGGGAAGGTGGGAAGCACGTCAGGTACGTCGCTAGGCAGGTAAGTAGGCAGGCAGGCAGGCAGGCAGGCAGATATGGAGGTAGTTACGAGGGAGAGGGGGTAGTGCGAGTGGAGAAGCGCCAAATATGGAACGCTTCACGATTTTGCGTGTCATCCTTGCGCAGGGGCCATGCTAATCTTCTCTGTATCGTTCCAATTTTAGTATATGTACCTCCGAGGAGATACGGCCTCGCCGCCGTCGCCTCATACCACATCACCACAACTGCATTGTCTCCCTTTCCGCGACGTCTCGCGCCACCAACTCGCCTCACTTCTCTTCCACCTGATGCCACCCGCACCGCATGCACCAGCCACTTGTTCACACACCACGCCCCCCTTCCACCCACACATGACAGCGCTGCTGCACTCTCTCACACCACTCGCCTCGCCCATTTCAGTAGTATGCACATGTTTGCATGAAGGTGTGCCTTGCGCGCCTGCTGAGGGGCGTATTGGCAGTAGCATGCACAGGCAGCAGAGCAATTGGCCATGGCCACATGCGGCGCTTCGCGTGTGCGTGGGTTAGCCTCCTCCCCACCCACTTGTGTGTGTGCACCCATATCGGCAGTCAGGTGAAGCAGTGCAGGTGGTGCAGCAGGCCGCGTGCGCAGCACCACTCGGGCATCTCCTCACTTGCGGATAAATCTTTCGCCTTTTACTAAAGATTTCCGTGTGGAGGTGCAGCGCAATGAGTCTCTAGAGTCATTTTTGCACTGGCCCGACGCGTCTCTGCTGTTGGGGCCATTACCTAGGTCAACTCAACTGCCCCCTCCCTCCCCGCCTCGCCACTCATTACACATGCTTATCCTCACACCCTTTGGCCACCTTGCTGGCTGGCTAGCTGGCTGCTGCACGGCGAGAAAGAGGAGAGCGTGTCGGGAAGGTGGGAAGCACGTCAGGTACGTCGCTAGGCAGGTAAGTAGGCAGGCAGGCAGGCAGGCAGGCAGGCAGGCAGGCAGGCAGATATGGAGGTAGTTACGAGGGAGAGGGGGTAGTGCGAGTGGAGAAGCGCCAAATATGGAACGCTTCACGATTTTGCGTGTCATCCTTGCGCAGGGGCCATGCTAATCTTCTCTGTATCGTTCCAATTTTAGTATATGTACCTCCGAGGAGATACGGCCTCGCCGCCGTCGCCTCATACCACATCACCACAACTGCATTGTCTCCCTTTCCGCGACGTCTCGCGCCACCAACTCGCCTCACTTCTCTTCCACCTGATGCCACCCGCACCGCATGCACCAGCCACTTGTTCACACACCACGCCCCCCTTCCACCCACACATGACAGCGCTGCTGCACTCTCTCACACCACTCGCCTCGCCCATTTCAGTAGTATGCACATGTTTGCATGAAGGTGTGCCTTGCGCGCCTGCTGAGGGGCGTATTGGCAGTAGCATGCACAGGCAGCAGAGCAATTGGCCATGGCCACATGCGGCGCTTCGCGTGTGCGTGGGTTAGCCTCCTCCCCACCCACTTGTGTGTGTGCACCCATATCGGCAGTCAGGTGAAGCAGTGCAGGTGGTGCAGCAGGCCGCGTGCGCAGCACCACTCGGGCATCTCCTCACTTGCGGATAAATCTTTCGCCTTTTACTAAAGATTTCCGTGTGGAGGTGCAGCGCAATGAGTCTCTAGAGTCATTTTTGCACTGGCCCGACGCGTCTCTGCTGTTGGGGCCATTACCTAGGTCAACTCAACTGCCCCCTCCCTCCCCGCCTCGCCACTCATTACACATGCTTATCCTCACACCCTTTGGCCACCTTGCTGGCTGGCTAGCTGGCTGCTGCACGGCGAGAAAGAGGAGAGCGTGTCGGGAAGGTGGGAAGCACGTCAGGTACGTCGCTAGGCAGGTAAGTAGGCAGGCAGGCAGGCAGGCAGGCAGGCAGGCAGATATGGAGGTAGTTACGAGGGAGAGGGGGTAGTGCGAGTGGAGAAGCGCCAAATATGGAACGCTTCACGATTTTGCGTGTCATCCTTGCGCAGGGGCCATGCTAATCTTCTCTGTATCGTTCCAATTTTAGTATATGTACCTCCGAGGAGATACGGCCTCGCCGCCGTCGCCTCATACCACATCACCACAACTGCATTGTCTCCCTTTCCGCGACGTCTCGCGCCACCAACTCGCCTCACTTCTCTTCCACCTGATGCCACCCGCACCGCATGCACCAGCCACTTGTTCACACACCACGCCCCCCTTCCACCCACACATGACAGCGCTGCTGCACTCTCTCACACCACTCGCCTCGCCCATTTCAGTAGTATGCACATGTTTGCATGAAGGTGTGCCTTGCGCGCCTGCTGAGGGGCGTATTGGCAGTAGCATGCACAGGCAGCAGAGCAATTGGCCATGGCCACATGCGGCGCTTCGCGTGTGCGTGGGTTAGCCTCCTCCCCACCCACTTGTGTGTGTGCACCCATATCGGCAGTCAGGTGAAGCAGTGCAGGTGGTGCAGCAGGCCGCGTGCGCAGCACCACTCGGGCATCTCCTCACTTGCGGATAAATCTTTCGCCTTTTACTAACGATTTCCGTGTGGAGGTGCAGCGCAATGAGTCTCTAGAGTCATTTTTGCACTGGCCCGACGCGTCTCTGCTGTTGGGGCCATTACCTAGGTCAACTCAACTGCCCCCTCCCTCCCCGCCTCGCCACTCATTACACATGCTTATCCTCACACCCTTTGGCCACCTTGCTGGCTGGCTAGCTGGCTGCTGCACGGCGAGAAAGAGGAGAGCGTGTCGGGAAGGTGGGAAGCACGTCAGGTACGTCGCTAGGCAGGTAAGTAGGCAGGCAGGCAGGCAGGCAGGCAGGCAGGCAGGCAGGCAGGCAGGCAGGCAGGCAGGCAGGCAGGCAGGCAGGCAGGCAGGCAGGCAGGCAGGCAGGCAGGCAGATATGGAGGTAGTTACGAGGGAGAGGGGGTAGTGCGAGTGGAGAAGCGCCAAATATGGAACGCTTCACGATTTTGCGTGTCATCCTTGCGCAGGGGCCATGCTAATCTTCTCTGTATCGTTCCAATTTTAGTATATGTACCTCCGAGGAGATACGGCCTCGCCGCCGTCGCCTCATACCACATCACCACAACTGCATTGTCTCCCTTTCCGCGACGTCTCGCGCCACCAACTCGCCTCACTTCTCTTCCACCTGATGCCACCCGCACCGCATGCACCAGCCACTTGTTCACACACCACGCCCCCCTTCCACCCACACATGACAGCGCTGCTGCACTCTCTCACACCACTCGCCTCGCCCATTTCAGTAGTATGCACATGTTTGCATGAAGGTGTGCCTTGCGCGCCTGCTGAGGGGCGTATTGGCAGTAGCATGCACAGGCAGCAGAGCAATTGGCCATGGCCACATGCGGCGCTTCGCGTGTGCGTGGGTTAGCCTCCTCCCCACCCACTTGTGTGTGTGCACCCATATCGGCAGTCAGGTGAAGCAGTGCAGGTGGTGCAGCAGGCCGCGTGCGCAGCACCACTCGGGCATCTCCTCACTTGCGGATAAATCTTTCGCCTTTTACTAAAGATTTCCGTGTGGAGGTGCAGCGCAATGAGTCTCTAGAGTCATTTTTGCACTGGCCCGACGCGTCTCTGCTGTTGGGGCCATTACCTAGGTCAACTCAACTGCCCCCTCCCTCCCCGCCTCGCCACTCATTACACATGCTTGTCCTCACACCCTTTGGCCACCTTGCTGGCTGGCTAGCTGGCTGCTGCACGGCGAGAAAGAGGAGAGCGAGTCGGGAAGGTGGGAAGCACGTTAGGTACGTCGCTAGGTAGGTAAGTAGGCAGGCAGGCAGGCAGGCAGGCAGGCAGGCAGATATGGAGGTAGTTACGAGGGAGAGGGGGTAGTGCGAGTGGAGAAGCGCCAAATATGGAACGCTTCACGATTTTGCGTGTCATCCTTGCGCAGGGGCCATGCTAATCTTCTCTGTATCGTTCCAATTTTAGTATATGTACCTCCGAGGAGATACGGCCTCGCCGCCGTCGCCTCATACCACATCACCACAACTGCATTGTCTCCCTTTCCGCGACGTCTCGCGCCACCAACTCGCCTCACTTCTCTTCCACCTGATGCCACCCGCACCGCATGCACCAGCCACTTGTTCACACACCACGCCCCCCTTCCACCCACACATGACAGCGCTGCTGCACTCTCTCACACCACTCGCCTCGCCCATTTCAGTAGTATGCACATGTTTGCATGAAGGTGTGCCTTGCGCGCCTGCTGAGGGGCGTATTGGCAGTAGCATGCACAGGCAGCAGAGCAATTGGCCATGGCCACATGCGGCGCTTCGCGTGTGCGTGGGTTAGCCTCCTCCCCACCCACTTGTGTGTGTGCACCCATATCGGCAGTCAGGTGAAGCAGTGCAGGTGGTGCAGCAGGCCGCGTGCGCAGCACCACTCGGGCATCTCCTTACTTGCGGATAAATCTTTCGCCTTTTACTAAAGATTTCCGTGTGGAGGTGCAGCGCAATGAGTCTCTAGAGTCATTTTTGCACTGGCCCGACGCGTCTCTGCTGTTGGGGCCATTACCTAGGTCAACTCAACTGCCCCCTCCCTCCCCGCCTCGCCACTCATTACACATGCTTGTCCTCACACCCTTTGGCCACCTTGCTGGCTGGCTAGCTGGCTGCTGCACGGCGAGAAAGAGGAGAGCGAGTCGGGAAGGTGGGAAGCACGTTAGGTACGTCGCTAGGCAGGTAAGTAGGCAGGCAGGCGGGCAGGCAGGCAGATATGGAGGTAGTTACGAGGGAGAGGGGGTAGTGCGAGTGGAGAAGCGCCAAATATGGAACGCTTCACGATTTTGCGTGTCATCCTTGCGCAGGGGCCATGCTAATCTTCTCTGTATCGTTCCAATTTTAGTATATGTACCTCCGAGGAGATACGGCCTCGCCGCCGTCGCCTCATACCACATCACCACAACTGCATTGTCTCCCTTTCCGCGACGTCTCGCGCCACCAACTCGCCTCACTTCTCTTCCACCTGATGCCACCCGCACCGCATGCACCAGCCACTTGTTCACACACCACGCCCCCCTTCCACCCACACATGACAGCGCTGCTGCACTCTCTCACACCACTCGCCTCGCCCATTTCAGTAGTATGCACATGTTTGCATGAAGGTGTGCCTTGCGCGCCTGCTGAGGGGCGTATTGGCAGTAGCATGCACAGGCAGCAGAGCAATTGGCCATGGCCACATGCGGCGCTTCGCGTGTGCGTGGGTTAGCCTCCTCCCCACCCACTTGTGTGTGTGCACCCATATCGGCAGTCAGGTGAAGCAGTGCAGGTGGTGCAGCAGGCCGCGTGCGCAGCACCACTCGGGCATCTCCTCACTTGCGGATAAATCTTTCGCCTTTTACTAACGATTTCCGTGTGGAGGTGCAGCGCAATGAGTCTCTAGAGTCATTTTTGCACTGGCCCGACGCGTCTCTGCTGTTGGGGCCATTACCTAGGTCAACTCAACTGCCCCCTCCCTCCCCGCCTCGCCACTCATTACACATGCTTATCCTCACACCCTTTGGCCACCTTGCTGGCTGGCTAGCTGGCTGCTGCACGGCGAGAAAGAGGAGAGCGTGTCGGGAAGGTGGGAAGCACGTCAGGTACGTCGCTAGGCAGGTAAGTAGGCAGGCAGGCAGGCAGGCAGGCAGGCAGGCAGGCAGGCATGCAGGCAGGCAGGCAGGCAGGCAGATATGGAGGTAGTTACGAGGGAGAGGGGGTAGTGCGAGTGGAGAAGCGCCAAATATGGAACGCTTCACGATTTTGCGTGTCATCCTTGCGCAGGGGCCATGCTAATCTTCTCTGTATCGTTCCAATTTTAGTATATGTACCTCCGAGGAGATACGGCCTCGCCGCCGTCGCCTCATACCACATCACCACAACTGCATTGTCTCCCTTTCCGCGACGTCTCGCGCCACCAACTCGCCTCACTTCTCTTCCACCTGATGCCACCCGCACCGCATGCACCAGCCACTTGTTCACACACCACGCCCCCCTTCCACCCACACATGACAGCGCTGCTGCACTCTCTCACACCACTCGCCTCGCCCATTTCAGTAGTATGCACATGTTTGCATGAAGGTGTGCCTTGCGCGCCTGCTGAGGGGCGTATTGGCAGTAGCATGCACAGGCAGCAGAGCAATTGGCCATGGCCACATGCGGCGCTTCGCGTGTGCGTGGGTTAGCCTCCTCCCCACCCACTTGTGTGTGTGCACCCATATCGGCAGTCAGGTGAAGCAGTGCAGGTGGTGCAGCAGGCCGCGTGCGCAGCACCACTCGGGCATCTCCTCACTTGCGGATAAATCTTTCGCCTTTTACTAACGATTTCCGTGTGGAGGTGCAGCGCAATGAGTCTCTAGAGTCATTTTTGCACTGGCCCGACGCGGCTCTGCTGTTGGGGCCATTACCTAGGTCAACTCAACTGCCCCCTCCCTCCCCGCCTCGCCACTCATTACACATGCTTATCCTCACACCCTTTGGCCACCTTGCTGGCTGGCTAGCTGGCTGCTGCACGGCGAGAAAGAGGAGAGCGTGTCGGGAAGGTGGGAAGCACGTCAGGTACGTCGCTAGGCAGGTAAGTAGGCAGGCAGGCAGGCAGGCATGCAGGCAGGCAGGCAGGCAGGCAGATATGGAGGTAGTTACGAGGGAGAGGGGGTAGTGCGAGTGGAGAAGCGCCAAATATGGAACGCTTCACGATTTTGCGTGTCATCCTTGCGCAGGGGCCATGCTAATCTTCTCTGTATCGTTCCAATTTTAGTATATGTACCTCCGAGGAGATACGGCCTCGCCGCCGTCGCCTCATACCACATCACCACAACTGCATTGTCTCCCTTTCCGCGACGTCTCGCGCCACCAACTCGCCTCACTTCTCTTCCACCTGATGCCACCCGCACCGCATGCACCAGCCACTTGTTCACACACCACGCCCCCCTTCCACCCACACATGACAGCGCTGCTGCACTCTCTCACACCACTCGCCTCGCCCATTTCAGTAGTATGCACATGTTTGCATGAAGGTGTGCCTTGCGCGCCTGCTGAGGGGCGTATTGGCAGTAGCATGCACAGGCAGCAGAGCAATTGGCCATGGCCACATGCGGCGCTTCGCGTGTGCGTGGGTTAGCCTCCTCCCCACCCACTTGTGTGTGTGCACCCATATCGGCAGTCAGGTGAAGCAGTGCAGGTGGTGCAGCAGGCCGCGTGCGCAGCACCACTCGGGCATCTCCTCACTTGCGGATAAATCTTTCGCCTTTTACTAACGATTTCCGTGTGGAGGGGCAGCGCAATGAGTCTCTAGAGTCATTTTTGCACTGGCCCGACGCGTCTCTGCTGTTGGGGCCATTACCTAGGTCAACTCAACTGCCCCCTCCCTCCCCGCCTCGCCACTCATTACACATGCTTGTCCTCACACCCTTTGGCCACCTTGCTGGCTGGCTAGCTGGCTGCTGCACGGCGAGAAAGAGGAGAGCGTGTCGGGAAGGTGGGAAGCACGTTAGGTACGTCGCTAGGTAGGTAAGTAGGCAGGCAGGCAGGCAGGCAGATATGGAGGTAGTTACGAGGGAGAGGGGGTAGTGCGAGTGGAGAAGCGCCAAATATGGAACGCTTCACGATTTTGCGTGTCATCCTTGCGCAGGGGCCATGCTAATCTTCTCTGTATCGTTCCAATTTTAGTATATGTACCTCCGAGGAGATACGGCCTCGCCGCCGTCGCCTCATACCACATCACCACAACTGCATTGTCTCCCTTTCCGCGACGTCTCGCGCCACCAACTCGCCTCACTTCTCTTCCACCTGATGCCACCCGCACCGCATGCACCAGCCACTTGTTCACACACCACGCCCCCCTTCCACCCACACATGACAGCGCTGCTGCACTCTCTCACACCACTCGCCTCGCCCATTTCAGTAGTATGCACATGTTTGCATGAAGGTGTGCCTTGCGCGCCTGCTGAGGGGCGTATTGGCAGTAGCATGCACAGGCAGCAGAGCAATTGGCCATGGCCACATGCGGCGCTTCGCGTGTGCGTGGGTTAGCCTCCTCCCCACCCACTTGTGTGTGTGCACCCATATCGGCAGTCAGGTGAAGCAGTGCAGGTGGTGCAGCAGGCCGCGTGCGCAGCACCACTCGGGCATCTCCTCACTTGTGGATAAATCTTTCGCCTTTTACTAAAGATTTCCGTGTGGAGGTGCAGCGCAATGAGTCTCTAGAGTCATTTTTGCACTGGCCCGACGCGTCTCTGCTGTTGGGGCCATTACCTAGGTCAACTCAACTGCCCCCTCCCTCCCCGCCTCGCCACTCATTACACATGCTTATCCTCACACCCTTTGGCCACCTTGCTGGCTGGCTAGCTGGCTGCTGCACGGCGAGAAAGAGGAGAGCGTGTCGGGAAGGTGGGAAGCACGTCAGGTACGTCGCTAGGCAGGTAAGTAGGCAGGCAGGCAGGCAGGCAGGCAGGCAGGCAGGCAGGCAGGCAGGCAGGCAGGCAGGCAGGCAGGCAGATATGGAGGTAGTTACGAGGGAGAGGGGGTAGTGCGAGTGGAGAAGCGCCAAATATGGAACGCTTCACGATTTTGCGTGTCATCCTTGCGCAGGGGCCATGCTAATCTTCTCTGTATCGTTCCAATTTTAGTATATGTACCTCCGAGGAGATACGGCCTCGCCGCCGTCGCCTCATACCACATCACCACAACTGCATTGTCTCCCTTTCCGCGACGTCTCGCGCCACCAACTCGCCTCACTTCTCTTCCACCTGATGCCACCCGCACCGCATGCACCAGCCACTTGTTCACACACCACGCCCCCCTTCCACCCACACATGACAGCGCTGCTGCACTCTCTCACACCACTCGCCTCGCCCATTTCAGTAGTATGCACATGTTTGCATGAAGGTGTGCCTTGCGCGCCTGCTGAGGGGCGTATTGGCAGTAGCATGCACAGGCAGCAGAGCAATTGGCCATGGCCACATGCGGCGCTTCGCGTGTGCGTGGGTTAGCCTCCTCCCCACCCACTTGTGTGTGTGCACCCATATCGGCAGTCAGGTGAAGCAGTGCAGGTGGTGCAGCAGGCCGCGTGCGCAGCACCACTCGGGCATCTCCTCACTTGCGGATAAATCTTTCGCCTTTTACTAACGATTTCCGTGTGGAGGTGCAGCGCAATGAGTCTCTAGAGTCATTTTTGCACTGGCCCGACGCGTCTCTGCTGTTGGGGCCATTACCTAGGTCAACTCAACTGCCCCCTCCCTCCCCGCCTCGCCACTCATTACACATGCTTATCCTCACACCCTTTGGCCACCTTGCTGGCTGGCTAGCTGGCTGCTGCACGGCGAGAAAGAGGAGAGCGTGTCGGGAAGGTGGGAAGCACGTCAGGTACGTCGCTAGGCAGGTAAGTAGGCAGGCAGGCAGGCAGGCAGCAGGCAGGCAGGCAGGCAGGCAGGCAGGCAGATATGGAGGTAGTTACGAGGGAGAGGGGGTAGTGCGAGTGGAGAAGCGCCAAATATGGAACGCTTCACGATTTTGCGTGTCATCCTTGCGCAGGGGCCATGCTAATCTTCTCTGTATCGTTCCAATTTTAGTATATGTACCTCCGAGGAGATACGGCCTCGCCGCCGTCGCCTCATACCACATCACCACAACTGCATTGTCTCCCTTTCCGCGACGTCTCGCGCCACCAACTCGCCTCACTTCTCTTCCACCTGATGCCACCCGCACCGCATGCACCAGCCACTTGTTCACACACCACGCCCCCCTTCCACCCACACATGACAGCGCTGCTGCACTCTCTCACACCACTCGCCTCGCCCATTTCAGTAGTATGCACATGTTTGCATGAAGGTGTGCCTTGCGCGCCTGCTGAGGGGCGTATTGGCAGTAGCATGCACAGGCAGCAGAGCAATTGGCCATGGCCACATGCGGCGCTTCGCGTGTGCGTGGGTTAGCCTCCTCCCCACCCACTTGTGTGTGTGCACCCATATCGGCAGTCAGGTGAAGCAGTGCAGGTGGTGCAGCAGGCCGCGTGCGCAGCACCACTCGGGCATCTCCTCACTTGCGGATAAATCTTTCGCCTTTTACTAACGATTTCCGTGTGGAGGTGCAGCGCAATGAGTCTCTAGAGTCATTTTTGCACTGGCCCGACGCGTCTCTGCTGTTGGGGCCATTACCTAGGTCAACTCAACTGCCCCCTCCCTCCCCGCCTCGCCACTCATTACACATGCTTGTCCTCACACCCTTTGGCCACCTTGCTGGCTGGCTAGCTGGCTGCTGCACGGCGAGAAAGAGGAGAGCGAGTCGGGAAGGTGGGAAGCACGTTAGGTACGTCGCTAGGCAGGTAAGTAGGCAGGCAGGCAGATATGGAGGTAGTTACGAGGGAGAGGGGGTAGTGCGAGTGGAGAAGCGACAAATATGGAACGCTTCACGATTTTGCGTGTCATCCTTGCGCAGGGGCCATGCTAATCTTCTCTGTATCGTTCCAATTTTAGTATATGTACCTCCGAGGAGATACGGCCTCGCCGCCGTCGCCTCATACCACATCACCACAACTGCATTGTCTCCCTTTCCGCGACGTCTCGCGCCACCAACTCGCCTCACTTCTCTTCCACCTGATGCCACCCGCACCGCATGCACCAGCCACTTGTTCACACACCACGCCCCCCTTCCACCCACACATGACAGCGCTGCTGCACTCTCTCACACCACTCGCCTCGCCCATTTCAGTAGTATGCACATGTTTGCATGAAGGTGTGCCTTGCGCGCCTGCTGAGGGGCGTATTGGCAGTAGCATGCACAGGCAGCAGAGCAATTGGCCATGGCCACATGCGGCGCTTCGCGTGTGCGTGGGTTAGCCTCCTCCCCACCCACTTGTGTGTGTGCACCCATATCGGCAGTCAGGTGAAGCAGTGCAGGTGGTGCAGCAGGCCGCGTGCGCAGCACCACTCGGGCATCTCCTCACTTGCGGATAAATCTTTCGCCTTTTACTAACGATTTCCGTGTGGAGGTGCAGCGCAATGAGTCTCTAGAGTCATTTTTGCACTGGCCCGACGCGTCTCTGCTGTTGGGGCCATTACCTAGGTCAACTCAACTGCCCCCTCCCTCCCCGCCTCGCCACTCATTACACATGCTTGTCCTCACACCCTTTGGCCACCTTGCTGGCTGGCTAGCTGGCTGCTGCACGGCGAGAAAGAGGAGAGCGAGTCGGGAAGGTGGGAAGCACGTTAGGTACGTCGCTAGGTAGGTAAGTAGGCAGGCAGGCAGGCAGGCAGGCAGATATGGAGGTAGTTACGAGGGAGAGGGGGTAGTGCGAGTGGAGAAGCGCCAAATATGGAACGCTTCACGATTTTGCGTGTCATCCTTGCGCAGGGGCCATGCTAATCTTCTCTGTATCGTTCCAATTTTAGTATATGTACCTCCGAGGAGATACGGCCTCGCCGCCGTCGCCTCATACCACATCACCACAACTGCATTGTCTCCCTTTCCGCGACGTCTCGCGCCACCAACTCGCCTCACTTCTCTTCCACCTGATGCCACCCGCACCGCATGCACCAGCCACTTGTTCACACACCACGCCCCCCTTCCACCCACACATGACAGCGCTGCTGCACTCTCTCACACCACTCGCCTCGCCCATTTCAGTAGTATGCACATGTTTGCATGAAGGTGTGCCTTGCGCGCCTGCTGAGGGGCGTATTGGCAGTAGCATGCACAGGCAGCAGAGCAATTGGCCATGGCCACATGCGGCGCTTCGCGTGTGCGTGGGTTAGCCTCCTCCCCACCCACTTGTGTGTGTGCACCCATATCGGCAGTCAGGTGAAGCAGTGCAGGTGGTGCAGCAGGCCGCGTGCGCAGCACCACTCGGGCATCTCCTCACTTGCGGATAAATCTTTCGCCTTTTACTAAAGATTTCCGTGTGGAGGTGCAGCGCAATGAGTCTCTAGAGTCATTTTTGCACTGGCCCGACGCGTCTCTGCTGTTGGGGCCATTACCTAGGTCAACTCAACTGCCCCCTCCCTCCCCGCCTCGCCACTCATTACACATGCTTATCCTCACACCCTTTGGCCACCTTGCTGGCTGGCTAGCTGGCTGCTGCACGGCGAGAAAGAGGAGAGCGTGTCGGGAAGGTGGGAAGCACGTCAGGTACGTCGCTAGGCAGGTAAGTATGCAGGCAGGCGGGCAGGCAGGCAGATATGGAGGTAGTTACGAGGGAGAGGGGGTAGTGCGAGTGGAGAAGCGCCAAATATGGAACGCTTCACGATTTTGCGTGTCATCCTTGCGCAGGGGCCATGCTAATCTTCTCTGTATCGTTCCAATTTTAGTATATGTACCTCCGAGGAGATACGGCCTCGCCGCCGTCGCCTCATACCACATCACCACAACTGCATTGTCTCCCTTTCCGCGACGTCTCGCGCCACCAACTCGCCTCACTTCTCTTCCACCTGATGCCACCCGCACCGCATGCACCAGCCACTTGTTCACACACCACGCCCCCCTTCCACCCACACATGACAGCGCTGCTGCACTCTCTCACACCACTCGCCTCGCCCATTTCAGTAGTATGCACATGTTTGCATGAAGGTGTGCCTTGCGCGCCTGCTGAGGGGCGTATTGGCAGTAGCATGCACAGGCAGCAGAGCAATTGGCCATGGCCACATGCGGCTCTTCGCGTGTGCGTGGGTTAGCCTCCTCCCCACCCACTTGTGTGTGTGCACCCATATCGGCAGTCAGGTGAAGCAGTGCAGGTGGTGCAGCAGGCCGCGTGCGCAGCACCACTCGGGCATCTCCTCACTTGCGGATAAATCTTTCGCCTTTTACTAAAGATTTCCGTGTGGAGGTGCAGCGCAATGAGTCTCTAGAGTCATTTTTGCACTGGCCCGACGCGTCTCTGCTGTTGGGGCCATTACCTAGGTCAACTCAACTGCCCCCTCCCTCCCCGCCTCGCCACTCATTACACATGCTTATCCTCACACCCTTTGGCCACCTTGCTGGCTGGCTAGCTGGCTGCTGCACGGCGAGAAAGAGGAGAGCGTGTCGGGAAGGTGGGAAGCACGTCAGGTACGTCGCTAGGCAGGTAAGTAGGCAGGCAGGCAGGCAGGCAGGCAGGCAGGCAGGCAGGCAGGCAGGCAGGCAGGCAGGCAGATATGGAGGTAGTTACGAGGGAGAGGGGGTAGTGCGAGTGGAGAAGCGCCAAATATGGAACGCTTCACGATTTTGCGTGTCATCCTTGCGCAGGGGCCATGCTAATCTTCTCTGTATCGTTCCAATTTTAGTATATGTACCTCCGAGGAGATACGGCCTCGCCGCCGTCGCCTCATACCACATCACCACAACTGCATTGTCTCCCTTTCCGCGACGTCTCGCGCCACCAACTCGCCTCACTTCTCTTCCACCTGATGCCACCCGCACCGCATGCACCAGCCACTTGTTCACACACCACGCCCCCCTTCCACCCACACATGACAGCGCTGCTGCACTCTCTCACACCACTCGCCTCGCCCATTTCAGTAGTATGCACATGTTTGCATGAAGGTGTGCCTTGCGCGCCTGCTGAGGGGCGTATTGGCAGTAGCATGCACAGGCAGCAGAGCAATTGGCCATGGCCACATGCGGCGCTTCGCGTGTGCGTGGGTTAGCCTCCTCCCCACCCACTTGTGTGTGTGCACCCATATCGGCAGTCAGGTGAAGCAGTGCAGGTGGTGCAGCAGGCCGCGTGCGCAGCACCACTCGGGCATCTCCTCACTTGCGGATAAATCTTTCGCCTTTTACTAAAGATTTCCGTGTGGAGGTGCAGCGCAATGAGTCTCTAGAGTCATTTTTGCACTGGCCCGACGCGTCTCTGCTGTTGGGGCCATTACCTAGGTCAACTCAACTGCCCCCTCCCTCCCCGCCTCGCCACTCATTACACATGCTTATCCTCACACCCTTTGGCCACCTTGCTGGCTGGCTAGCTGGCTGCTGCACGGCGAGAAAGAGGAGAGCGTGTCGGGAAGGTGGGAAGCACGTCAGGTACGTCGCTAGGCAGGTAAGTAGGCAGGCAGGCAGGCAGGCAGGCAGGCAGGCAGGCAGGCAGGCAGGCAGGCAGGCAGGCAGGCAGATATGGAGGTAGTTACGAGGGAGAGGGGGTAGTGCGAGTGGAGAAGCGCCAAATATGGAACGCTTCACGATTTTGCGTGTCATCCTTGCGCAGGGGCCATGCTAATCTTCTCTGTATCGTTCCAATTTTAGTATATGTACCTCCGAGGAGATACGGCCTCGCCGCCGTCGCCTCATACCACATCACCACAACTGCATTGTCTCCCTTTCCGCGACGTCTCGCGCCACCAACTCGCCTCACTTCTCTTCCACCTGATGCCACCCGCACCGCATGCACCAGCCACTTGTTCACACACCACGCCCCCCTTCCACCCACACATGACAGCGCTGCTGCACTCTCTCACACCACTCGCCTCGCCCATTTCAGTAGTATGCACATGTTTGCATGAAGGTGTGCCTTGCGCGCCTGCTGAGGGGCGTATTGGCAGTAGCATGCACAGGCAGCAGAGCAATTGGCCATGGCCACATGCGGCGCTTCGCGTGTGCGTGGGTTAGCCTCCTCCCCACCCACTTGTGTGTGTGCACCCATATCGGCAGTCAGGTGAAGCAGTGCAGGTGGTGCAGCAGGCCGCGTGCGCAGCACCACTCGGGCATCTCCTCACTTGCGGATAAATCTTTCGCCTTTTACTAACGATTTCCGTGTGGAGGTGCAGCGCAATGAGTCTCTAGAGTCATTTTTGCACTGGCCCGACGCGTCTCTGCTGTTGGGGCCATTACCTAGGTCAACTCAACTGCCCCCTCCCTCCCCGCCTCGCCACTCATTACACATGCTTATCCTCACACCCTTTGGCCACCTTGCTGGCTGGCTAGCTGGCTGCTGCACGGCGAGAAAGAGGAGAGCGTGTCGGGAAGGTGGGAAGCACGTCAGGTACGTCGCTAGGCAGGTAAGTAGGCAGGCAGGCGGGCAGGCAGGCATGCAGGCAGGCAGGCAGGCAGATATGGAGGTAGTTACGAGGGAGAGGGGGTAGTGCGAGTGGAGAAGCGCCAAATATGGAACGCTTCACGATTTTGCGTGTCATCCTTGCGCAGGGGCCATGCTAATCTTCTCTGTATCGTTCCAATTTTAGTATATGTACCTCCGAGGAGATACGGCCTCGCCGCCGTCGCCTCATACCACATCACCACAACTGCATTGTCTCCCTTTCCGCGACGTCTCGCGCCACCAACTCGCCTCACTTCTCTTCCACCTGATGCCACCCGCACCGCATGCACCAGCCACTTGTTCACACACCACGCCCCCCTTCCACCCACACATGACAGCGCTGCTGCACTCTCTCACACCACTCGCCTCGCCCATTTCAGTAGTATGCACATGTTTGCATGAAGGTGTGCCTTGCGCGCCTGCTGAGGGGCGTATTGGCAGTAGCATGCACAGGCAGCAGAGCAATTGGCCATGGCCACATGCGGCGCTTCGCGTGTGCGTGGGTTAGCCTCCTCCCCACCCACTTGTGTGTGTGCACCCATATCGGCAGTCAGGTGAAGCAGTGCAGGTGGTGCAGCAGGCCGCGTGCGCAGCACCACTCGGGCATCTCCTCACTTGCGGATAAATCTTTCGCCTTTTACTAAAGATTTCCGTGTGGAGGTGCAGCGCAATGAGTCTCTAGAGTCATTTTTGCACTGGCCCGACGCGTCTCTGCTGTTGGGGCCATTACCTAGGTCAACTCAACTGCCGCCTCCCTCCCCGCCTCGCCACTCATTACACATGCTTATCCTCACACCCTTTGGCCACCTTGCTGGCTGGCTAGCTGGCTGCTGCACGGCGAGAAAGAGGAGAGCGTGTCGGGAAGGTGGGAAGCACGTCAGGTACGTCGCTAGGCAGGTAAGTAGGCAGGCAGGCAGGCAGGCAGGCAGGCAGGCAGGCAGGCAGATATGGAGGTAGTTACGAGGGAGAGGGGGTAGTGCGAGTGGAGAAGCGCCAAATATGGAACGCTTCACGATTTTGCGTGTCATCCTTGCGCAGGGGCCATGCTAATCTTCTCTGTATCGTTCCAATTTTAGTATATGTACCTCCGAGGAGATACGGCCTCGCCGCCGTCGCCTCATACCACATCACCACAACTGCATTGTCTCCCTTTCCGCGACGTCTCGCGCCACCAACTCGCCTCACTTCTCTTCCACCTGATGCCACCCGCACCGCATGCACCAGCCACTTGTTCACACACCACGCCCCCCTTCCACCCACACATGACAGCGCTGCTGCACTCTCTCACACCACTCGCCTCGCCCATTTCAGTAGTATGCACATGTTTGCATGAAGGTGTGCCTTGCGCGCCTGCTGAGGGGCGTATTGGCAGTAGCATGCACAGGCAGCAGAGCAATTGGCCATGGCCACATGCGGCGCTTCGCGTGTGCGTGGGTTAGCCTCCTCCCCACCCACTTGTGTGTGTGCACCCATATCGGCAGTCAGGTGAAGCAGTGCAGGTGGTGCAGCAGGCCGCGTGCGCAGCACCACTCGGGCATCTCCTCACTTGCGGATAAATCTTTCGCCTTTTACTAACGATTTCCGTGTGGAGGTGCAGCGCAATGAGTCTCTAGAGTCATTTTTGCACTGGCCCGACGCGTCTCTGCTGTTGGGGCCATTACCTAGGTCAACTCAACTGCCCCCTCCCTCCCCGCCTCGCCACTCATTACACATGCTTATCCTCACACCCTTTGGCCACCTTGCTGGCTGGCTAGCTGGCTGCTGCACGGCGAGAAAGAGGAGAGCGTGTCGGGAAGGTGGGAAGCACGTCAGGTACGTCGCTAGGCAGGTAAGTAGGCAGGCAGGCAGGCAGGCAGGCAGGCAGGCAGGCAGGCAGATATGGAGGTAGTTACGAGGGAGAGGGGGTAGTGCGAGTGGAGAAGCGCCAAATATGGAACGCTTCACGATTTTGCGTGTCATCCTTGCGCAGGGGCCATGCTAATCTTCTCTGTATCGTTCCAATTTTAGTATATGTACCTCCGAGGAGATACGGCCTCGCCGCCGTCGCCTCATACCACATCACCACAACTGCATTGTCTCCCTTTCCGCGACGTCTCGCGCCACCAACTCGCCTCACTTCTCTTCCACCTGATGCCACCCGCACCGCATGCACCAGCCACTTGTTCACACACCACGCCCCCCTTCACCCACACATGACAGCGCTGCTGCACTCTCTCACACCACTCGCCTCGCCCATTTCAGTAGTATGCACATGTTTGCATGAAGGTGTGCCTTGCGCGCCTGCTGAGGGGCGTATTGGCAGTAGCATGCACAGGCAGCAGAGCAATTGGCCATGGCCACATGCGGCGCTTCGCGTGTGCGTGGGTTAGCCTCCTCCCCACCCACTTGTGTGTGTGCACCCATATCGGCAGTCAGGTGAAGCAGTGCAGGTGGTGCAGCAGGCCGCGTGCGCAGCACCACTCGGGCATCTCCTCACTTGCGGATAAATCTTTCGCCTTTTACTAACGATTTCCGTGTGGAGGTGCAGCGCAATGAGTCTCTAGAGTCATTTTTGCACTGGCCCGACGCGTCTCTGCTGTTGGGGCCATTACCTAGGTCAACTCAACTGCCCCCTCCCTCCCCGCCTCGCCACTCATTACACATGCTTATCCTCACACCCTTTGGCCACCTTGCTGGCTGGCTAGCTGGCTGCTGCACGGCGAGAAAGAGGAGAGCGTGTCGGGAAGGTGGGAAGCACGTCAGGTACGTCGCTAGGCAGGTAAGTAGGCAGGCAGGCAGGCAGGCAGGCAGATATGGAGGTAGTTACGAGGGAGAGGGGGTAGTGCGAGTGGAGAAGCGCCAAATATGGAACGCTTCACGATTTTGCGTGTCATCCTTGCGCAGGGGCCATGCTAATCTTCTCTGTATCGTTCCAATTTTAGTATATGTACCTCCGAGGAGATACGGCCTCGCCGCCGTCGCCTCATACCACATCACCACAACTGCATTGTCTCCCTTTCCGCGACGTCTCGCGCCACCAACTCGCCTCACTTCTCTTCCACCTGATGCCACCCGCACCGCATGCACCAGCCACTTGTTCACACACCACGCCCCCCTTCCACCCACACATGACAGCGCTGCTGCACTCTCTCACACCACTCGCCTCGCCCATTTCAGTAGTATGCACATGTTTGCATGAAGGTGTGCCTTGCGCGCCTGCTGAGGGGCGTATTGGCAGTAGCATGCACAGGCAGCAGAGCAATTGGCCATGGCCACATGCGGCGCTTCGCGTGTGCGTGGGTTAGCCTCCTCCCCACCCACTTGTGTGTGTGCACCCATATCGGCAGTCAGGTGAAGCAGTGCAGGTGGTGCAGCAGGCCGCGTGCGCAGCACCACTCGGGCATCTCCTCACTTGCGGATAAATCTTTCGCCTTTTACTAAAGATTTCCGTGTGGAGGTGCAGCGCAATGAGTCTCTAGAGTCATTTTTGCACTGGCCCGACGCGTCTCTGCTGTTGGGGCCATTACCTAGGTCAACTCAACTGCCCCCTCCCTCCCCGCCTCGCCACTCATTACACATGCTTGTCCTCACACCCTTTGGCCACCTTGCTGGCTGGCTAGCTGGCTGCTGCACGGCGAGAAAGAGGAGAGCGAGTCGGGAAGGTGGGAAGCACGTTAGGTACGTCGCTAGGTAGGTAAGTAGGCAGGCAGGCAGGCAGGCAGGCAGGCAGGCAGGCAGGCAGGCAGGCAGGCAGGCAGATATGGAGGTAGTTACGAGGGAGAGGGGGTAGTGCGAGTGGAGAAGCGACAAATATGGAACGCTTCACGATTTTGCGTGTCATCCTTGCGCAGGGGCCATGCTAATCTTCTCTGTATCGTTCCAATTTTAGTATATGTACCTCCGAGGAGATACGGCCTCGCCGCCGTCGCCTCATACCACATCACCACAACTGCATTGTCTCCCTTTCCGCGACGTCTCGCGCCACCAACTCGCCTCACTTCTCTTCCACCTGATGCCACCCGCACCGCATGCACCAGCCACTTGTTCACACACCACGCCCCCCTTCCACCCACACATGACAGCGCTGCTGCACTCTCTCACACCACTCGCCTCGCCCATTTCAGTAGTATGCACATGTTTGCATGAAGGTGTGCCTTGCGCGCCTGCTGAGGGGCGTATTGGCAGTAGCATGCACAGGCAGCAGAGCAATTGGCCATGGCCACATGCGGCGCTTCGCGTGTGCGTGGGTTAGCCTCCTCCCCACCCACTTGTGTGTGTGCACCCATATCGGCAGTCAGGTGAAGCAGTGCAGGTGGTGCAGCAGGCCGCGTGCGCAGCACCACTCGGGCATCTCCTCACTTGCGGATAAATCTTTCGCCTTTTACTAACGATTTCCGTGTGGAGGTGCAGCGCAATGAGTCTCTAGAGTCATTTTTGCACTGGCCCGACGCGTCTCTGCTGTTGGGGCCATTACCTAGGTCAACTCAACTGCCCCCTCCCTCCCCGCCTCGCCACTCATTACACATGCTTATCCTCACACCCTTTGGCCACCTTGCTGGCTGGCTAGCTGGCTGCTGCACGGCGAGAAAGAGGAGAGCGTGTCGGGAAGGTGGGAAGCACGTCAGGTACGTCGCTAGGCAGGTAAGTAGGCAGGCAGGCAGGCAGGCAGGCATGCAGGCAGGCAGGCAGGCAGGCAGGCAGGCAGGCAGGCAGGCAGATATGGAGGTAGTTACGAGGGAGAGGGGGTAGTGCGAGTGGAGAAGCGCCAAATATGGAACGCTTCACGATTTTGCGTGTCATCCTTGCGCAGGGGCCATGCTAATCTTCTCTGTATCGTTCCAATTTTAGTATATGTACCTCCGAGGAGATACGGCCTCGCCGCCGTCGCCTCATACCACATCACCACAACTGCATTGTCTCCCTTTCCGCGACGTCTCGCGCCACCAACTCGCCTCACTTCTCTTCCACCTGATGCCACCCGCACCGCATGCACCAGCCACTTGTTCACACACCACGCCCCCCTTCCACCCACACATGACAGCGCTGCTGCACTCTCTCACACCACTCGCCTCGCCCATTTCAGTAGTATGCACATGTTTGCATGAAGGTGTGCCTTGCGCGCCTGCTGAGGGGCGTATTGGCAGTAGCATGCACAGGCAGCAGAGCAATTGGCCATGGCCACATGCGGCGCTTCGCGTGTGCGTGGGTTAGCCTCCTCCCCACCCACTTGTGTGTGTGCACCCATATCGGCAGTCAGGTGAAGCAGTGCAGGTGGTGCAGCAGGCCGCGTGCGCAGCACCACTCGGGCATCTCCTCACTTGCGGATAAATCTTTCGCCTTTTACTAACGATTTCCGTGTGGAGGTGCAGCGCAATGAGTCTCTAGAGTCATTTTTGCACTGGCCCGACGCGTCTCTGCTGTTGGGGCCATTACCTAGGTCAACTCAACTGCCCCCTCCCTCCCCGCCTCGCCACTCATTACACATGCTTATCCTCACACCCTTTGGCCACCTTGCTGGCTGGCTAGCTGGCTGCTGCACGGCGAGAAAGAGGAGAGCGTGTCGGGAAGGTGGGAAGCACGTCAGGTACGTCGCTAGGCAGGTAAGTAGGCAGGCAGGCAGGCAGGCAGGCAGGCAGGCAGGCAGGCAGGCAGGCAGGCAGGCAGGCAGGCAGGCAGGCAGGCAGGCAGGCAGATATGGAGGTAGTTACGAGGGAGAGGGGGTAGTGCGAGTGGAGAAGCGCCAAATATGGAACGCTTCACGATTTTGCGTGTCATCCTTGCGCAGGGGCCATGCTAATCTTCTCTGTATCGTTCCAATTTTAGTATATGTACCTCCGAGGAGATACGGCCTCGCCGCCGTCGCCTCATACCACATCACCACAACTGCATTGTCTCCCTTTCCGCGACGTCTCGCGCCACCAACTCGCCTCACTTCTCTTCCACCTGATGCCACCCGCACCGCATGCACCAGCCACTTGTTCACACACCACGCCCCCCTTCCACCCACACATGACAGCGCTGCTGCACTCTCTCACACCACTCGCCTCGCCCATTTCAGTAGTATGCACATGTTTGCATGAAGGTGTGCCTTGCGCGCCTGCTGAGGGGCGTATTGGCAGTAGCATGCACAGGCAGCAGAGCAATTGGCCATGGCCACATGCGGCGCTTCGCGTGTGCGTGGGTTAGCCTCCTCCCCACCCACTTGTGTGTGTGCACCCATATCGGCAGTCAGGTGAAGCAGTGCAGGTGGTGCAGCAGGCCGCGTGCGCAGCACCACTCGGGCATCTCCTCACTTGCGGATAAATCTTTCGCCTTTTACTAAAGATTTCCGTGTGGAGGTGCAGCGCAATGAGTCTCTAGAGTCATTTTTGCACTGGCCCGACGCGTCTCTGCTGTTGGGGCCATTACCTAGGTCAACTCAACTGCCCCCTCCCTCCCCGCCTCGCCACTCATTACACATGCTTATCCTCACACCCTTTGGCCACCTTGCTGGCTGGCTAGCTGGCTGCTGCACGGCGAGAAAGAGGAGAGCGTGTCGGGAAGGTGGGAAGCACGTCAGGTACGTCGCTAGGCAGGTAAGTAGGCAGGCAGGCAGGCAGGCAGGCAGGCAGGCAGGCAGATATGGAGGTAGTTACGAGGGAGAGGGGGTAGTGCGAGTGGAGAAGCGCCAAATATGGAACGCTTCACGATTTTGCGTGTCATCCTTGCGCAGGGGCCATGCTAATCTTCTCTGTATCGTTCCAATTTTAGTATATGTACCTCCGAGGAGATACGGCCTCGCCGCCGTCGCCTCATACCACATCACCACAACTGCATTGTCTCCCTTTCCGCGACGTCTCGCGCCACCAACTCGCCTCACTTCTCTTCCACCTGATGCCACCCGCACCGCATGCACCAGCCACTTGTTCACACACCACGCCCCCCTTCCACCCACACATGACAGCGCTGCTGCACTCTCTCACACCACTCGCCTCGCCCATTTCAGTAGTATGCACATGTTTGCATGAAGGTGTGCCTTGCGCGCCTGCTGAGGGGCGTATTGGCAGTAGCATGCACAGGCAGCAGAGCAATTGGCCATGGCCACATGCGGCGCTTCGCGTGTGCGTGGGTTAGCCTCCTCCCCACCCACTTGTGTGTGTGCACCCATATCGGCAGTCAGGTGAAGCAGTGCAGGTGGTGCAGCAGGCCGCGTGCGCAGCACCACTCGGGCATCTCCTCACTTGCGGATAAATCTTTCGCCTTTTACTAACGATTTCCGTGTGGAGGTGCAGCGCAATGAGTCTCTAGAGTCATTTTTGCACTGGCCCGACGCGTCTCTGCTGTTGGGGCCATTACCTAGGTCAACTCAACTGCCCCCTCCCTCCCCGCCTCGCCACTCATTACACATGCTTATCCTCACACCCTTTGGCCACCTTGCTGGCTGGCTAGCTGGCTGCTGCACGGCGAGAAAGAGGAGAGCGTGTCGGGAAGGTGGGAAGCACGTCAGGTACGTCGCTAGGCAGGTAAGTAGGCAGGCAGGCAGGCAGGCATGCAGGCAGGCAGGCAGGCAGGCAGGCAGGCAGATATGGAGGTAGTTACGAGGGAGAGGGGGTAGTGCGAGTGGAGAAGCGCCAAATATGGAACGCTTCACGATTTTGCGTGTCATCCTTGCGCAGGGGCCATGCTAATCTTCTCTGTATCGTTCCAATTTTAGTATATGTACCTCCGAGGAGATACGGCCTCGCCGCCGTCGCCTCATACCACATCACCACAACTGCATTGTCTCCCTTTCCGCGACGTCTCGCGCCACCAACTCGCCTCACTTCTCTTCCACCTGATGCCACCCGCACCGCATGCACCAGCCACTTGTTCACACACCACGCCCCCCTTCCACCCACACATGACAGCGCTGCTGCACTCTCTCACACCACTCGCCTCGCCCATTTCAGTAGTATGCACATGTTTGCATGAAGGTGTGCCTTGCGCGCCTGCTGAGGGGCGTATTGGCAGTAGCATGCACAGGCAGCAGAGCAATTGGCCATGGCCACATGCGGCGCTTCGCGTGTGCGTGGGTTAGCCTCCTCCCCACCCACTTGTGTGTGTGCACCCATATCGGCAGTCAGGTGAAGCAGTGCAGGTGGTGCAGCAGGCCGCGTGCGCAGCACCACTCGGGCATCTCCTCACTTGCGGATAAATCTTTCGCCTTTTACTAACGATTTCCGTGTGGAGGTGCAGCGCAATGAGTCTCTAGAGTCATTTTTGCACTGGCCCGACGCGTCTCTGCTGTGGGGCCCATTACTAGGGTCAACTCAAATGTCCCTAAGCTCCGCGCCTCGCCAGTCATTACACATGCTTATCCTCACATCCTTTGGCCACCTTGCTGGCTGGCTAGCTGGCTGCTGCACGGCGAGAAAGAGGAGAGCGAGTCGTGAAGGTGGGAAGCACGTTAGGTACGTCGCTAGGTAGGTAAGTAGGCAGGCAGGCAGGCAGGCAGGCAGGCAGATATGGAGGTAGTTACGAGGGAGAGGGGGTAGCGCGAGTGGAGAAGCGCCAAATATGGAACGCTTCACGATTTTGCGTGTCATCCTTGCGCAGGGGCCATGCTAATCTTCTCTGTATCGTTCCAATTTTAGTATATGTACCTCCGAGGAGATACGGCCTCGCCGCCGTCGCCTCATACACATCACCACAACTGCATTGTCTCCCTTTCCGAGACGTCTCGCGCCACCAACTCGCCTCACTTCTCTTCCACCTGATGCCACCCGCACCGCATGCACCAGCCACTTGTTCACACACCACGCCCCCCTTCCACCCACACATGACAGCGCTGCTGCACTCTCTCACACCACTCGCCTCGCCCATTTCAGTAGTATGCACATGTTTGCATGAAGGTGTGCCTTGCGCGCCTGCTGAGGGGCGTATTGGCAGTAGCATGCACAGGCAGCAGAGCAATTGGCCATGGCCACATGCGGCGCTTCGCGTGTGCGTGGGTTAGCCTCCTCCCCACCCACTTGTGTGTGTGCACCCATATCGGCAGTCAGGTGAAGCAGTGCAGGTGGTGCAGCAGGCCGCGTGCGCAGCACCACTCGGGCATCTCCTCACTTGCGGATAAATCTTTCGCCTTTTACTAACGATTTCCGTGTGGAGGTGCAGCGCAATGAGTCTCTAGAGTCATTTTTGCACTGGCCCGACGCGTCTCTGCTGTTGGGGCCATTACCTAGGTCAACTCAACTGCCCCCTCCCTCCCCGCCTCGCCACTCATTACACATGCTTATCCTCACACCCTTTGGCCACCTTGCTGGCTGGCTAGCTGGCTGCTGCACGGCGAGAAAGAGGAGAGCGTGTCGGGAAGGTGGGAAGCACGTCAGGTACGTCGCTAGGCAGGTAAGTAGGCAGGCAGGCAGGCAGGCATGCAGGCAGGCAGGCAGGCAGGCAGATATGGAGGTAGTTACGAGGGAGAGGGGGTAGTGCGAGTGGAGAAGCGCCAAATATGGAACGCTTCACGATTTTGCGTGTCATCCTTGCGCAGGGGCCATGCTAATCTTCTCTGTATCGTTCCAATTTTAGTATATGTACCTCCGAGGAGATACGGCCTCGCCGCCGTCGCCTCATACCACATCACCACAACTGCATTGTCTCCCTTTCCGCGACGTCTCGCGCCACCAACTCGCCTCACTTCTCTTCCACCTGATGCCACCCGCACCGCATGCACCAGCCACTTGTTCACACACCACGCCCCCCTTCCACCCACACATGACAGCGCTGCTGCACTCTCTCACACCACTCGCCTCGCCCATTTCAGTAGTATGCACATGTTTGCATGAAGGTGTGCCTTGCGCGCCTGCTGAGGGGCGTATTGGCAGTAGCATGCACAGGCAGCAGAGCAATTGGCCATGGCCACATGCGGCGCTTCGCGTGTGCGTGGGTTAGCCTCCTCCCCACCCACTTGTGTGTGTGCACCCATATCGGCAGTCAGGTGAAGCAGTGCAGGTGGTGCAGCAGGCCGCGTGCGCAGCACCACTCGGGCATCTCCTCACTTGCGGATAAATCTTTCGCCTTTTACTAACGATTTCCGTGTGGAGGTGCAGCGCAATGAGTCTCTAGAGTCATTTTTGCACTGGCCCGACGCGTCTCTGCTGTTGGGGCCATTACCTAGGTCAACTCAACTGCCCCCTCCCTCCCCGCCTCGCCACTCATTACACATGCTTATCCTCACACCCTTTGGCCACCTTGCTGGCTGGCTAGCTGGCTGCTGCACGGCGAGAAAGAGGAGAGCGTGTCGGGAAGGTGGGAAGCACGTCAGGTACGTCGCTAGGCAGGTAAGTAGGCAGGCAGGCAGGCAGGCAGGCAGGCATGCAGGCAGGCAGGCAGGCAGATATGGAGGTAGTTACGAGGGAGAGGGGGTAGTGCGAGTGGAGAAGCGCCAAATATGGAACGCTTCACGATTTTGCGTGTCATCCTTGCGCAGGGGCCATGCTAATCTTCTCTGTATCGTTCCAATTTTAGTATATGTACCTCCGAGGAGATACGGCCTCGCCGCCGTCGCCTCATACCACATCACCACAACTGCATTGTCTCCCTTTCCGCGACGTCTCGCGCCACCAACTCGCCTCACTTCTCTTCCACCTGATGCCACCCGCACCGCATGCACCAGCCACTTGTTCACACACCACGCCCCCCTTCCACCCACACATGACAGCGCTGCTGCACTCTCTCACACCACTCGCCTCGCCCATTTCAGTAGTATGCACATGTTTGCATGAAGGTGTGCCTTGCGCGCCTGCTGAGGGGCGTATTGGCAGTAGCATGCACAGGCAGCAGAGCAATTGGCCATGGCCACATGCGGCGCTTCGCGTGTGCGTGGGTTAGCCTCCTCCCCACCCACTTGTGTGTGTGCACCCATATCGGCAGTCAGGTGAAGCAGTGCAGGTGGTGCAGCAGGCCGCGTGCGCAGCACCACTCGGGCATCTCCTCACTTGCGGATAAATCTTTCGCCTTTTACTAACGATTTCCGTGTGGAGGTGCAGCGCAATGAGTCTCTAGAGTCATTTTTGCACTGGCCCGACGCGTCTCTGCTGTTGGGGCCATTACCTAGGTCAACTCAACTGCCCCCTCCCTCCCCGCCTCGCCACTCATTACACATGCTTATCCTCACACCCTTTGGCCACCTTGCTGGCTGGCTAGCTGGCTGCTGCACGGCGAGAAAGAGGAGAGCGTGTCGGGAAGGTGGGAAGCACGTCAGGTACGTCGCTAGGCAGGTAAGTAGGCAGGCAGGCAGGCAGGCAGGCAGGCAGGCAGGCAGATATGGAGGTAGTTACGAGGGAGAGGGGGTAGTGCGAGTGGAGAAGCGCCAAATATGGAACGCTTCACGATTTTGCGTGTCATCCTTGCGCAGGGGCCATGCTAATCTTCTCTGTATCGTTCCAATTTTAGTATATGTACCTCCGAGGAGATACGGCCTCGCCGCCGTCGCCTCATACCACATCACCACAACTGCATTGTCTCCCTTTCCGCGACGTCTCGCGCCACCAACTCGCCTCACTTCTCTTCCACCTGATGCCACCCGCACCGCATGCACCAGCCACTTGTTCACACACCACGCCCCCCTTCCACCCACACATGACAGCGCTGCTGCACTCTCTCACACCACTCGCCTCGCCCATTTCAGTAGTATGCACATGTTGCATGAAGGTGTGCCTTGCGCGCCTGCAGAGGGGTCTACTTGGCAGTACGCACGCACAGGCAG